>JALLPC010000419.1:0-13423 GCA_036940045.1 Stephanocyclus meneghinianus | reverse complement strand
AAAAATGGCTCACACATCTTTTCCTCCTTATGTCATGCGCTGGTAAGTGCTTTGACTGCCCTTTGTCTTTTGACCATTTTTATAGTTTCCAAAACATGTGCTATAACTTTGAATTTTGTTTGTTCTCATGTCTCAGTGGTCTGTAAGGGGGGTCAATGATGCAAAAAACTTTTCACAATATTTTCTGTGCTTGGAGGTGGGATCTGCCCTTGGGGAAGGGATCTATGCCTGGGGGTTGGATCTCTGTTCTGAATTTTTTAACGGTTTTCAGCACGGCTCTTTTTTCCACATCCAGTTTTTGTTCTTTAAAAGAATGGTGTGATGTCTCACTTTTTGCCTAGTTGATTGTTGAGTTAATTGTTAAGTTGTTTTTTTATTTTTCATATTAATCAAAGTAACCATAAATACAGACTTTAATCTATTTAATTGAAAAACCATACATGCATTGAGTCAAATTATTTTGTTGCTAGGTAACTGTCTACCATTGTTGCCTACCATTGAAAAAAGTATTAGAAAAATATTGTGTCATACCATTACTATAGTAGTATAGGTAGACCTTAGTTTGTATTTGTAGAGGAGAAGTTGACAAAAAAGAAAGGTACATGTCTATATTTTTTCATCATGGGCAAAATTAAACCTCTATCACTATAGTGATGTCTAAGTGTATTGTACATGATGGTATATATCACTACAGGTAATTCTATCATGAAATTGTTTTATGATATTGACGTGCGTAAATCGACAGTTTCCCTCAACCCCACTCGAGATGGCGATTTCTATCGCCAAATTTGGTATTTTGCTGTCGAACAGTGGTTCCAACGGGTTCCAGCCTAAAAAATATTTAGCGGTAAAACTCCTGTGCGTGCTCCCCGCCCAGCCTGCATTACAATACGACTGAATAGAGACTCAATACGATAGAGTCGTGACGGTTGACGATAGAACTCGTCTTCCCTTCCCTCACATCAGCGGACAACCCTGGGACATGAAAACCAAGAGATAACCATCGCAATATGATGAAGAAGCGAGCAGCATCGCCTCGATCTCCTCGGTCGTCTCTCCCCGCCGGCGATCGAACGCCGCCCCTGCTTGTTCGCGCGCTAACAACACTGCTCCCACTTCTTGCGCTGCTGTTACTGATTTCCACATTATACCTGTTTCATTTGCATCACGCCCACCACGATCCGGAAGATGACACTTCCGACGTCAAGCATGCCATGGGCGAGAATCAAAGCGGCCCCAACAGCGTGGGCGGGTCGGCATTACGACACAAAATGGATTTGGCCGATTTTCTGTTGGAGAAGTACAATCGTGCGAATCAGGAGATGAGCAAGTCGGAGGCGCAGCGAGGGGGATGGAAGGGTTTGGACGAGCAGAATTTCATCAGATTGGTCAAAGAGATGAGTGATCCTCATAATCACGTGGCGGCAGCAATCGATGGACACGCGGAGGGACAAATTACAGCGGTCAATCAAACAACATCATTGTCGTTATCAAAGAAAGCTAACAATGTCCGCGGTGTCAAAGTGCACACGAAACTAGATCTACCACCTACCAGCTGGGAGCAATTACAACAAGAATTACTCGACACAAATCTATTGCCCAAACCCATTCCTCGATCTCGAACTGCTCGTGGACACTCTGGACTCCCCACAAACGAAACACCGGCACTGAAAGGGGCGCAACGTGGACAAATTACTTGTCCAGACACCCATCCCAGAGTTCAAGAAGTAATGTCATCCATGTTGGCCTTCTGGAACGAAAACCGCGGAGAGAGAGACGAAGCCGCCATCTATCCCAACAGCCATTTATACAATGCTACGCATCCTCATCCGTTTTTGCCGAAACCCCTTCCTCCGCTAAACATGTCCGCTCCATTAGCATCTCGAATAAGACAAAAGAGATATCTAACTTTTGAGCCGGATACCGGAGGATGGAACAACTTGCGCATGTCATTTGAGAACATTCTACTGTATGCGGCGATTTCGGGGCGGACAGTGGTGTTGCCTCCGGATCAAAACATTTATCTCATGGAGCCAAAGAGTGTAGAGAAGCGACAAGGACGCAATTATTTTGATATTTTCAATCTTACCGAACATACGGAATTGTTGCGACGCGTTCCCATTATTACTGCGAAGCAGTTTTTAGAGATTGAAGGAGGCGACGATGGTCTGGTTCCTCTAAATATTTACAATCGCACGTTTCAGGAAATGTTGTGGGCAATTACAGATGAATGCGAAGATCGAAAGAAAAGCGATGTGTTTTGTGATCACCTCTACAATCATTATTTAAATCATGGCCAACTGGCTGATATTAGTGCCGAGCCACCTCACCAAGATTGCGTAGTGCTTGACGTAGATTTATTCATGAATGGCCCAGAGTATATCGACAAACTTTCTCCAGTTATCCAAAATCGCATCCAACAATTCTGTGGAGATCGCCGTAAAGTCTATTACAACAGAAATATGCATGATGCCCCGCTGTGGCATTTCGAGACATTGGATTTGCGGTATAGAATGTTGGTTCATTTCTATTCACAAACAATCATAACTGATCCAGTGATCGACAATTTTTACAAGAGGTTTATCAGGGACTATCTGAGGTATCACAACGATGTTATGTGTGCCGCCGGCAAAATCATTTTGGCATTGCAGTACGAGGGATATGCACGAGACTCTGCAGTTGGCGCTTCAATGGATTTAGATTCAGAACTAGTAGGTGGGTATTCGTCGCTTCACATTCGTCGAGGTGATTTGCAATACAAAGAAGTCAAGTTTAGCGCCGAAGAGTGGTATGAAAGCACGGAAGAGATTTGGTAAGTCAGTTACTCTCTGTCTCTCTCTTTTGTCTTTCCTTGTTTTGCGCTTTCGCACTTACAAAAAATACCACAACTCATTCCAAGGAAACCCAATGAAGTATTGTACATCGCTACAGACGAGACTTATCGACCTTGGTTTGATGATTTCAAAAAAAAGCATTCGGGTCAATTGCGGTATCTCTCTGATTACAAAGAGTTGACCGACCTTGATAACATTGACATCACTGTTTACGGATTGATCGACACTCTTGTTGCAAGCCGAGGCACTATGTTTGCGGGCACATGGTTCTCTACATTCAGCGGTTACATCATGAGATTGAGAGGATATTTTGGCTTGTCGAAGTTCTCCAACTACTACAGCTGGCAAGAGCGAAAATATTTTATGCATAAATGGATGAACGTGTGGGAAGGCTCATTATATGCAAGAGAAGTAGGTGATCATTCATTATTCACTTGATCTCGTTCACTTCCTCAGACCTCGTTACAAACTCGTTTCGTTCCATCTGATACTTTCAGTACCCCACTGGTTGGACAAGCATTGATGGCGATGAATATGTTAGTAATGACAGAGAAGGCACAAATGACCCATTTAAGGAAAGGGCTGGCTTGGCAATGACAGAAGATGATAACATGCCAAAAAACGAAAAACCAGTTGCACGAGGAGTTTCTGGACGGCCCATAGAAGAGACTAAGGCGGTTGTTGGTGCCAGGCGGGCTCATATTACATGCGATGTCGACGTGGATGATCTTGCCTACTGGAACGAGCCGCAGGGTCGAAGAGATTACATCTTTGAGACTCCGTATCGTGATAAAATCCCTGGCCAAAAGCCAAAGTATCTTGCCTTCAGCATGGACGGAGGGGGCTTTAATAACATAAGGTAAGCCGATCTAGGGATTTTGCGAAGCAACATTAACAGTACTAGGTTTGCTAACCCGCAATCGCATTCACCAGGATGTCCTTGGAGATAGTCTTCGTCTTAGCTGCTGTTATGGGAAGGACTCTGATCCTCCCACCCGATCAACCGATGTATTTGTTGAGACATGATGCGTTTAACAAAAGGCGCGGTCTGGCGGGATTCTTCGACATGGAAGGCAAATCTTTTATAAAAAGAGTCAAGTTTATGACCATGGAGGAGTTCTTAAAGAAAGAAGCGACACCCGGTGGGCAGTTCCTCGCCCTTCCGGAGGAATATGAGGAATTGTCAAAGTTGTCAAGAGAGGGTTGTGATCGATTGAAGGTGTCATGTGGCAAAGTCCATGACTTCCTTACTAAACATGGTATTACGCCCAATATCACTGCTACCCACCACCAGTGCTTTGTCGTTGACGATTCCATGTTTCACAATAGTGTGCCAGGAGACCTTGAGTCTGCAAAACAATTTTGCAGCAGCGGAAATCGTGAAATGGTCTTCTTGACGAGACAAATGCAGGAACCGCAGCTGTTATACATTCAAGCAGGAAAACCTGCAACAAGAATGTTAGCTCATTTTTATGGATACATCCACTTTACTGACTCGTCTTATGACAATTATTTCCGACGGTATGTGAGGGATCTCCTACATTATAGGCATGAGATTTTTTGTACTGCCGGAAAGATAGTCAAGGCGCTTCAATCCTTTGGAGAACAGCACGGTTTCCGCGCAGATTCAGAAGGAGTTGGTGGGTACTCAGCGCTTCACATTCGGAGAGGAGACTTTCAATACCCAAAGATGAAGCTTTCAGCGGATGAATGGTACAACAATACGAAGGATGTTTTGATGAAGAAAGAGTTTCTGTACATAGCAACGGATGAGAAGGACAAATCTTTCTTTTTGCCGTTTCAAGAGGCAGGCCACTATATCTTCTTTTTGGATAACTTTGAACAGTTTTTAAGCGGAATAGATCCAAATCAAATGGGAATGATAGAGACTGTTATTGCATCACGAGGGCGAGCATTTGTGGGTACATATCGATCGACCTTTAGTGGCTACATAAATAGGTGAGCTTTCAAACAACTACCCATTCAAATTTTTGGTCTCAATGACTGTAATCCTAACCCTACATGCCAAAATTAACCGGTATTTGTCATGAAGACTGCGGGGGTATTATGGTATCAGCATGAATAATAGCTGGTATGGAGATCTCGCGCACAAATCAACGATGCATGAGTGGAGTAACGTGAACCTAGACACATATGCAAAAGAATGGCCAGATGCATGGATAGGGATAGATTCTGATGTTAAACCATCTAAAGATAAATTTTGAACGTCCCCATTATCTTACGTGTGCAAATAGTCTAAGCTGCCCACGAAAAGAATCCGTAGTAAAACAGACATTCTGGGTGAGTCGTATCATCCGCATCCTCAACATCATGTTTCATATATCTATCCATCAAATCAATGTACTTTTCGGTTGCCAAAATAATGCGAATGTGGCTTTCACACATTTCATTTCCGGCGAAGTTGACATTGAGTATATAGTTTCTTGTATCAGACTTCCCATTTTTATTCCCTCTGTCAGAAATATGAGATGTAACTTCTTCCATAGAAATTAATGATGCTAAGGGGTTTTTGACCAACTTCCCACCTGGTGGCTTATTGCATGACCAGCCAGTGGGTCCTTTAAATTGATCCATATCAACAACTAAACAAGCACTTCGGTCAACACCTTCACTGTTGTTATTCTCATTGTCTACTTCTTCAACAACATCTGAATCACTGCTACCTGCCACATTCATTGATTCATTCTCTTCTTCAGAGGCAACACTACCATCATCTAATCCAGAAGTATCATCATCATTTTCCAGAGGAGGATGGCACAGAGCCGGGGGGAGCACGCTCTGAGCCCCACCGCCTCTAGATACAAATTCGTCGACAGTTTTGGACAGACCTCTCATAAGTTCTTGCAAGTGACTGGCTCCATCGACATCCCCCGGACGAGACGTTACCACCTCTCTCCACCTTTCGTCGCTTCCTAGTAACAAGTGTTGCAATGACTCACAGACCAGTGACGCGTAGGTTGTTCCCATAAGTGACACGTTCAAACTGACACCTGGCTCGACAGTTTTGACTGTGTGCCACATCCCAGATGGAAAATAGAGGACATCTCCAGGGTAAAGAGTGATGGTCTGTTCTGGACCGCAGGCATTGTTATCATTGTACTCAAAACCATAAACTCCTTTCGCTTTGTTTGCATCATCCCCTGCCTCGCAACACAGACGGGCCATCTTGAGTTGGTTTTCTATCACACTTGCCTCACGACGATAATGTGGTGTCGTCGCTCGCAAAGGATGACGTACCCTTCCACGACGTAACGTCCATTGTTTAACGCCACTCAACTGAATAGTAAAGTTTTCTTGAAAATCTGTATGAGCCCCTGTAGTGTGCTTATTTTTCAAGTCGTTTCCGTTCGTAGAATTCCCATCGGGATTCTTGGCACCAATGAACAGTTCAACTTCCCCCCTGCCCAATGTAGTCCCACCACCCAGAGAAACTGCATCCGAATGAGGAGGATGGTAATGACCGCCTCCCAAGCCAGTGGAACGAAGCAACGATCGCACCAACAGCTTTTCCAAAGGGGGAGGCGCACGGCAATAGGCCGGATGAGATCCCGATTGATGCAGTGCGTAGGCTGTGTCCGGATCGGAAATTTCGACACTGTTGAGAGTGTTTGAGGATGATGACGTGGTCGGAGGACGGAGCCACAAGAAAACGTTCTCGGAACTGGTCTCGGCGAAAATTTGACGAATGTCCAAATCAAAAAGATACTTGTGACAAATGTACGATACCAGTTCTCTATTGCCATTGCCGTCACTTGGTGTTTGGTCTTTGTCGTCACGTTTAGACTTCTTTCCCTGCGGCTTCGAAGGTCGCAGTCGTCTTTGAATGCAGACTGCATTATTTCTGAAATGTTGGTGCAAGAATTCCTCTCTTGAAAGTGGGTAGAGCATGTCGTCTAATAATCTGATGGATTCTGGGCGCAGTATTTTTCGTCTGTGAACTTGAGACTTTGTGTTTTTCTGTTTACGTCCTTCGTCTTCATTGCAACTGTCATAGTAGTCGCTAATAATTACAACGGGTCCCGCGGCAGCATCGGATGATCCTTGACTTATTGCACTGGCTGTTCGCTTGGACATGATATCAAAGGTAGTGCTGTGAAGCTATATATGTTATGCTACAATGCTTTATTGTGTCAAAACATAAACATGGTATGTTCAGATGTGAAGATGATGTGAAGGCTGTGAAAGCATACAGATCGACGCGAAAAATTTTCTGTGGCCAAGGCATACCATACCATATGGTACCACTCGAGACGATGTATATTATTGTACTATGTTGTGATCTGTGGCGCGTGCAATACCTGTAAAAGGTCATTTAACCATGAAAGATTTCTTTGTAGAATCTCATCCACTTTAGTAATACACAGTATCTTATTCCGTAAACAATAACTAATAGATTTACAGGTACATCTTTTTATCAACGGGTTAATCGTAGCACATCCCTCTATCATATCTACAACTACACATCACATCGCATCAACTCTAGCCATCAACTCAGTGCGGGGTAGTGGCAGGGTATGGTAGTGGAGGGTAGTGGCACGTTCAATTATAGAGATCATCATCCTCATCCATAGGCGTTGGAGATCCGCCCCTTTCTTCATTCGTATTCGGTCTTTGAGGTCTTGGGAAAGAAAAATTCAGCAATGACCGGGATTGAGATCCCGTGAGAGCTCCTCTACTTTGATGAAGTGCCTTGGCAAATGATTGATACTGCGCCAAGTCTCTGTCACTAACTGACTTCCTTGCACTGCGAACGGCCTCTTCAAAATGCCTTGGTAGAAGCTCGGGCAAGAAGTCTACATTTTCGTCTTCGTATTGATTGCATTCGTCCTCCGTCACAGTTGCATCATGCATTATATCTTCGCGGATTGCAAGTTTGCAAGCGGTTTGACATATTTCTTTGGAAGGCAGAAATCTATTGTGAGCATTTAAGCATATTTTGCGCAAAAGTAGCCGAGCGGTCTCAATAACCAACTGGATCACGAGAATGAGATGGAACTCACCGGTCAAATCAGCACCTGAAAACTTGTCAGTCCGCGCCGCCAAGTATTCTAGATCAACATCGCTCGAAACTGGGGTATGACGAAGAGCAGCTTTCAAAATTGACAATCTACTCTCATAGTCTGGCATAGGGATGTACATCAACTGATCCAAACGTCCAGGCCTAATTAAGGCTGTGTCTATGATATCTGGGCGGTTCGTAGCTCCAATGAAGAATACATTCTTCTTCTTGCCCGCAAAGCCGTCCATCTCTGTTAACAGTTGGTTCATTATTCTGTCTGGTGCTCCGCCTGCAACATGAGCAAAAATGCGTGTATCAGATATTAAGCTACTTTGGAACACGAGGGGAATAAAATTCTGCACAGACATCTCACCTGCATCGTGTGCATGTCCACCACGTTTTTGCGCGATGCTATCAAGCTCATCGAAGAAAAGTATACAAGGAGCGGCCTGCCTGGCTTTATCGAAGACATTTCTAACATTCGCTTCACTTTGGCCAAACCACATATTCAGCAATTCCGGACCCTTTACTGAGATGAAATTCACTTTGCATTCATTAGCAATTGCTTTTGCCAGCAATGTTTTTCCTGTGCGAAAACAACACAACGTGATTGAATGATGAGATGATGTTGAGCTTCTATGAGAATAAGACACGCCACGAACGCACCGCATCCTGGGGGACCGTAGAAGAGTACCCCCTTAGATGGTGACATTCCAAATTTCTCAAACTTGTCAGCATGCTCGACAGGGTATCTGACTAGCTCTTGCAAGTCTCGTTTTACATCGTCTAAACCTCCAACGTCTTTCCACGTAACGTCAGGAATCTCGACATGAGTCTCTCTCAAACTGCTTGGTGAACGCCCTCGTCCAAGAGCCATCAAAAAATGATCATGAGTCACTGCCAACGAATCCAGAATCTAAAGTGCAACAAAATGACTTAGCACTTAGTCACAAATCCAGCAATCGAAACCTCACGACCTTACCTCTGCATCAATAGAGTCTGCTTCTAAATCAATCAAATCCATCTTTTCGCGAACTAAAAACCAAAAAGAAACAATTGGTGAGAAGTTGATGCGTTGCTTGCGTTCGAAACGCAGGTGTTGGTGTATATCTTACTGCATGTCATGGCGGCTTCGGTGCATAACTCAGCCAAGTCGGCACCCACAAATCCATGGGTCTCACGAGCAAACGCCTCCAAGTCAACAGAGTCATCCAACTTCATGCTTCTAGTATGTATGCGAAGGATTTCCAGCCTCCCATTTTCATCAGGGACACCCAGATCTACTTCTCGATCAAACCGGCCGAAGCGTCGAAGAGAGGTATCGATCGAGTTAGGACGATTTGTAGCAGCAATGACTAGAACTGGCTTTAGTATAGAGCTTCGAGTCGACCCGCTATGCATTCCATCCATGAGCGTCAGTAGCTGACTGACAACCCTCCTCTCCACCTCCCCATTTATCTTATCTCTCTGTGTTGAGTAAAACGAATCACGTGGTTAGTCCTTACCTACATTCTAAAAAAGACATTCCGAAGGCAGACGTACCTTTGGTGCAATGCAATCAATTTCATCAATGAATACAATAGCAGGTGCGTTCTTGGCAGCTTCCTCGAAAGCCTTCCTCAAGTTTGTCTCACTTTCACCCGATCCCTTGCTCATGATTTCTGGGCCATTAATCAAGAAAAAATATGCACCCGTTTCATTTGCGATTGCGCGCGCAATGAGAGTCTTTCCACACCCTGGTGGCCCATAGAGAAGGACTCCTTGAGGAGGTCTCACACCCAAATGCTTAAACAATTTAGGATGACGCAATGGCAACTCGATCGCTTCGCGAATTTGCACCATCTGTGCTGAACATCCACCAACATCATCATATCCGACGTCAATGCCTCCTTGCAATGCGTCCTCTTCTTCTCGGTTTAAAGGAGTTCCATCTGAATGAATCACTGTGTCCTGCGCAACAATGCAGTATGGCGAAGGTTCACACTCGACTACCTTGAACTGATAATGAACAGAGGAAGTGTTGAGAAACGAATTTTCTATAGAAACGACGTTTCTGTTGCAAAATGATTCGTAATGTACCATGCACTTACTTCAACCGTATGCATAGCTCTTTGAACTGTAAAGTAATCTCCTTTTTTAACCGGCCTGTAGGCATCCAAGAAATAAGGCTTGAGGTACACTTCAAATAAATCTCCACTGATTTTCTGAACAGTGTCGTCAATGGGCAAAATATGAACCCGTTTACCGAATGGGATATCGATGCCTTTTGGTTGAACAGTGATGATGTCACCCAAGTGCACCCTCAAGTTCTTGCGAATACTTCGATTTATCTTCACTTTTGATACATCGCATGTTTCATCAGTGAGTGCGATGGCGACAGTAGTGTGCTGCAAGCGGCCTCGCAGAAGTACTGCGTCGCCTCTGAATAACTGAAGCTCAGTAAGTTTACTGGGATGTAGATACACTACAGAATTGTCAGCTCCGTGATCTGGTTGATCTACAACAAGTCGGTAGGGTTTTCTCTTCTTATCAAATATCGATGGAGGAGCGGTGCATTTAGCCTTCTTATGTCCCTGCCTCGATGTAACTGTGGGCATAGCATGGTGTTTTTCGTCTCTTCTATTTCTGTTGAATTTACTCGATGCTGAGTTCGAATTGCTCCCGTCTAGTCCTCCCTTCAGGGGCCGTAGTTCTGAGTTACTGTCAGAGACAGCAGATAAATTGCTCGAGCTACGATGAATATTCATGTTTCTCCATTGAAGCGAATTTATTCCAGGTGTGTTTTTTGTTTCTTCAGTGTTGCGATAGGTTAACTGTATTTTGTTGTTGTCTGCTATGAAAAATGGTATGGTACCACCACTGCTGTTCGCATAATGAAAGTAGTGTGGCACAAAATGCATGGAGCGAGATGGTGTTCTCTTTCCTCAAAGGTCTCACTATGGAAAAATATTTGAGAGACCCTCTCAATATCAAGTCATTTTTTTCAGTGTCACGAGCAGCTTCTCTTCTCTGGGGATTGTTTATTTGCCTCAAAACATTCGAATTCTCCTGACCCGCCGTCCTCGAGTCTGCCTCGAGCAACCAGCGTAACCAAAACGAATCATCACCTGTACAGTACAGTCAACAATAAAAAAGCAGCAACAAATAACTCACCACCGCATTACTACAACTCATCTTACGATGGCGATAGATCCACCAGCACAGCACCACCAATCTGACTCCTCACCGTCAATCGTGATGCCCCCGCAGCCGTTCGAAATAGCACTCATCCGCAAACTCGAGTCAAAGACGAAGTCAGTCCGCGATGCATTCCTCCTCCTCGACGTCGATGGGAATGGTCGCATCTCTCCCGCGGATGTGCGCACCGTCCTCCACAACGAGTTTGGTGTGGACATGACGCAAGAACAAGAAGTGTTCATTTCCTCACGTTTCTCTGGACAGGGCGGAGTACCAAGTAGTTGCAACAAAACACAAAACGGAATGGGTTATGGAGAATTTGCAAAGTATTTCAATGATGTGTCCAGTGCTACTTTACCATCATCGCAATCTGGTTCGGCAGCTGCAGTTGGCTTTCACATCGAGGAAGGAAAAGAAATTATCGACCACGAACTTCCAATTCATTTGACACCAGAGACTAGGCGTCTTCAGTTACGTCATCAACTTCGGCAAACACTATCGGCTCACTCCTCCCGTACTCATGGTGGATCGGGCATGAAAGAAACGTCCCTGTTCCTAGCGATTGATGTACACAGATCAGGTAAAGTGACAATGCAAGAGTTTTTAGATTGGCTGAACGCTGTGGGAATGGTGTGGGACATGGAGAAGCTGAAGCTTGTAGTGCTTGGTTGCGATTCTAAAAAGGATGGAAAAGATATAAAACAATGGGAGCAGCACTTGTTTGGAAAAGATGGTGATGGATTCGAGGGGGGAGGGAAAGAAGCTGGAATGACGGAACATGAATTTGCCGAGTTTGTTGAGTCTCTCGACAAAGATTTTTATGGAGATAATGTCGAAAACATGATAGAGGAGATGCAAGATAAAAGACCTGTAGTTGTTTCATGAGATTCACTGGGTTTCTGATCTCCTGGTCAAGTGATGGAAGAGAACATTCCCTAGCACGACAGTCTCACATGCTTTTTTTCACTTTAAATAATATTGTGTAATAAATTAGTTTTCTCGCCGCAAAGTGCCTTATCGCGTAGACTGAAGCGGAACAAGGACGAAACGTCAATTGGATTATTATTATTGTCGTCAATAACATCAACGAACGCTTTTTTAAGTGTCGAAAGATGATAATCACCATGTACACAGATGTGAATTTCCCAATTTTCGTCAAACTCTCGAATGAGCTAGACGGGCAGTTTCCACGGGGTGTCTGCGGGTGGCTCAAAGAATTCCAAAAATTTATCAACCTCTTCTTTGTTTGCCTCCCCTGGCCTTTCCACCATCAAAATAACATTATTGCAGCCCCATTTCTGTTCATTGCTACCAATTGCATTGACGACCAAATCGAATCCGAAATTCCTTGCGGGAAGCAGTCTCCTCTCCCATTTTGCACCAGCCACACGAATCGCTGTCACCCCAACCAAGACATCGCCCTTTTGTAATATACCCTGTTTGGCAGCGTTGCCACCCTCAACAAGATCAGCTATGAAGACACCGCGATTCACATCTATCTCTTCAAATAATATTCCACACGGTTTAGCGAGTGGTACTTCGTACACCCCCTTCGGTAGTTTGAACATTTCGGGGTAGAGAGCTCGATCTTCGTCAGGAAATGGCTTCATGAATGAATCCAGCCCTACGCACCTCGTAGCACACAAAAGGATAAAGAATGACACATATGAAAAATCAAACGTCCGACGACGTTGTACAAAAGCGACAGCTGTATTGTCTGACCTTCATAAAACCGGAACTTCCCCTTTCCGAAGTCATTCCCCGTATTCCAGACACCGTTGACGGCATGAAGTGGTTCAATTCTTCGAGAATATCGCGTTGATGGCACTTTGGTACCGAACGCTGCGACATGAACCGCAGCGATAATTTGCAGAGCGATAATGGCAGAGATCGATCTCATGGTTCCGATTCGTACTGGATATTCAATTTTTGGATAATGTGGACGCGCGGTGCTCTCCCACTCTAAGAGAGTCAATATGTTCTTTTTGAGTGTTGTAGATAGCACCATCATGCTACCTATGTCTTATTTTCCATATTGAGTGGTTCCGTCATCTCACTAATTGTACAATACCATGTTATTGTATTGTTGTAGATAGTGATGATATCGATTCTGTGCGTCATTGAACTCGAATCTTTTTCTTTAGAGCTATTGTACAGACCGCATAAACCGGAAAGCAGCATAAACTGGAAATGTTTTTGTGCATGCGAAAATAAAAAGTCTCGTCCAATCGTCACAAGATAACGAAAATTACTTTTTTCATTTATCCAAATACCGTAGAACTCGGAATATAACCCATCGTCAATATCATAGATGGCGTCAACATTTTTTGTTAGTCATCATAGAAAAACTCTATGATTTTGCAACGTCCAGGGAAAAAGTCTTCATGGGAAA
>JALLPC010000418.1:0-13430 GCA_036940045.1 Stephanocyclus meneghinianus | reverse complement strand
AGGTGTAAAAGTGAATATTGAATTAAAATACAAAATTTAATACTTTCAGCCTTTTCCCCTTACCTTCACCATACTTAAACAGGAAAAAGATATATCTTGTCCACATTATGTTGTAGTATGCTCCCAAGTATAAGACTTGATGGACTGTGTGGATAGTCTAAGATGACGCAAAAATTGGCTCTCACGTTTGTGTATGGAAACAGGTGACAGTAAGGTCGGGCCTTATCTAAGCGAGATTTTGACTAAATTTGTCATCCATTGAGGCATTAGACAATCAGTACAAGAAGAAAATGCACAGGAAAAAGATTCATTGCATTGTAATCAACAATGCTGAGGGAAGGCATTCAACTGTGACATAACCAGATAACCTAGTTTGTTATTGTGTAATACATGCATATTAATACCCTCCTATGAAAAGAACGACTCTCAGTAGTCACACAACTCAATTATGATGAGATGAGATTTATAGTAACTGAAGAAAGTGTTCTTGCTTACAGGAAGTAGCTCTGAAGAACTCCTTGATATTTTTCACCCGCAAAAGTGTTGTTGTGTTGCCATTAAGCCGATATCCTTCTCAGTTAAAATCGCCTCTTCCAACATGATAGACCCTTTTCTGTTAGTTACCTCCCCCCTCTAGCTGGCGTTCCAGGTCTGCCATATCCAGTTCTTTGTTGCTGTGCACTTGCCGGCTTCAGAATTTGGAATGAACACATGAGTGTGTCATCGACCGTCATCATGGCTCCAGCATTATCAAATTCACCACAATAGTTGGGGGCTGAGAAAACTGTCACCAGTTCCCTCCCCGCAAAAAATTCATACCCATCTTCTACCACCTGATGTGCCCTGACAACAAGATCAAGATCGTGACGGCGGAGGAATTGACGAACCACATCTCCCCCAAAAGTGAAAGAAACACCGCGATCATTTTCATTCCACCCCTTAGTTGATAATGTTCGAGTTCAATAAAGAGTTGCGAATGTGAGGATATCGTGACCAGCACAAAGATCAACAAGGAACAACTTTACAGTAACTAAAACCTTACAGTAATAGATGGATCAGGGTCAGCCCAAAGAATGTCACAAAGAAGACCCGTGTCCGGAACATCACACGGCCTCGCAATGTTTGCAATCTGCTCCATCTGGCTCAACTCCGGACTCAAACCCCCATGCATGCAGATAATTTTGTCATCAATGACCGCCGTACAAGGTAGGCAGTTGAAGGTATTGCAAAAAGCCTTCCATAGCTTGACACTGAAACGACGACGACATTCGTCATAGAATCCGTATATCCTGTTGATCCCCGCACACTCGTGGTTACCACGGAGAATGAAGAAATTCTCCGGGTACTTGATCTTATAAGCAAACAACAAACAGACGACTTCGAGGGATTGCTTTCCTCGGTCAACGTAGTCCCCAAGAAAAAGATAGTTGGCCTGAATCGAGAGAACAGCATGAAGAAGGCGTTAGATTAATCCGAGAAAAGCTAAACAGTAATTCATTGACTTAGGCCAGTCACTTGTGTTTGTACGACGCAATCAAACCAAAGCATCCACTGACCTCAGGAGGAAACCCCCCATACTCAAAAAGTCGTAACAAATCAGTGTATTGCCCGTGTATATCCCCGCAAATTTTTATGGGCGCCCCTAACTCTAAAAGCATCGGCTGACTCAATAAAACTTCCCTCGCCTGGTTGCAAAGGTTGGTCGCATCCTGGACGCTAATGTCTACAGGTGTGCCGGGTTTCTTGTTCCGAGCCGACAAGAGGTTGTCGATTATGCCATCGATCCATGATTCGTCGGGTGGGGCGTTGTTATTTTGGCGCATCATGGTTGGATTGATTCTAGAAGGGCGAGTTGGATCGATCGCTTGGTTTAGTTGAGGTTGCACGATGTCATGAAGGCCTCCCTAGAAATGACAGAGAGAGACGAGGAAGGACCTGCTGTTAGAACCGGACGTTTGATGCGACCGACGCATGGGGTAGATATCATCATAATAGACAATTAACAACTCATACAGGGTCAGTAAGGCAGGCAGAGACCACGCGTGACAGAGACAAGTCAACAAATGACATGAGCAAAAGGTCAAAGCCGAGGCAAGGAGTCCCCACGCCAAGGCCGGGCTGGCCGGGAGCAGCGGGGCATGAGAAGAAAGGGTATTCGATGGTCACAAAAATGCCACAGCACGTTTCCTTAATCCAGACGTGTCAGATAGCATTGCCTTCAACCGCAGATCTAATAATGAAAAAGCCCCGAACGGCACCATCTGCAAGGGATGCCACAGATCGGCCCCAATAATGAACCCGGCAAGCTACGCGATGGACGGATGGAGGGAGAAGAAATAATAATGACTTCTGATCCCTCGCCCGACAACAATGTCAGCTGTAGCCCCCAACAGGTGTCGGCATCAACGACAACGCGCCATAATTCGAGAGGATCGACCGCACGCAACTAGCAGCAAGCCGACGTCCTCCCCCTCGAGACAGACCTCTCGCTATAAAAAATCAACAGTAAACATCGGACCGCACCGTAATATCAAATTATCGCAGGTGTCCTCGGCCGTGATAACAACAAATAATATTGACTCCCAACTCGGAGCAAGGTGCCCCAAAATTGTCTTGGTTGGCCTGGGCCCTGCACGTGCTCGCGCCACCTATATTTTTTGGTGCAAACCGGGGGAGGACAGACCACGGCCCAAGCCCTATTTCAGCCTACCTTCGCGTTTCAACTACGGCCAATGACCCCGCGGAATCAACGCACCCTACCGTTGCGATCGAAAGAAAGATGCGGATGAAAATCGGAAAATACGTCCCGTCTCTTACCTCTCTAGTGTTGGCGCATTGGCCTTGGGATGTTTTTTAGTCACCGGGGATGGATGCCTCGTCCACGCACCGCTTGTATTGTATGTCGAATGGATGGTCAAGCTTGGCCTTGGACGGAGCAAGACTAGAGAGTACGGTACATACGACTGTTGACGAACCCCGTGCGACGTGCTCGTGAAAACTTAGGAACCACAACGTCATGGCGGGCCTGATGTTGTCACGCACAAATCAGTTAGCCTTATCTAGATAATTCTTAGGTCTGTTTCCGAATCTTAAGTAATCGTCATTGTTTTCTTGTCTCACTTGAGGGACCTTTTTCTCAACGCATTCCTGCACAAAATAAGATAGGTAAAATTTGATCATTCATTCGTAATTACCTCTCTAGTCACATATTTAATACGAATTCCTCTTCGGTCGTCTTGAAGTTTTTAACCTTAATGTGACACTTCGCATCCGTGTTCCACGCGTCGTACATTGATCGTCTTGCCAGATTTTACTCGCACTGTTCGAACGCAAAATGTTGCACCGTACTCAAACGAGCCTGACTCTACCAGACCATGTCCTCCTTCAACCCAGGCCGCGGAAGAGGACGCTCTGGTCGCGGACCCAAACACATCTCTTCCAACCCCTCTTCTCAACCACGCCTCAATGTATGTAGAAACTTCGCTTCCACCGGCATCTGCACTCACGGCGACCGGTGCAATTTTGCACACGTCGTGAAAATGCACGCCTCGACCGTGGCCTCGGAGAAAAATCCCGATGCCAAGCCGTCCTACGGCTATCATCCCGGGAGGAGCGGGGGGTCGAATAAAAGTAAGGAATATCACAAGGTGACGAGCGTGGCGGTTTGGGAGACGCAAGGTGCCATTAAATTATTCACGGGGTCACATGATGGAAAGTGGAGGCTTTGGTCGACTGCTCCGGCGGCAGGGGGCGGGACCGGCGCCACGTTGACGAAAGATTTTGAACATTTTGTTGGAGGGCCGGTCGATGCTGTTCACATTGCATCGCATTACTTCNGATGCTGTTCACATTGCATCGCATTACTTCTTTTGCGGCTTCGAAGCAGCGCCGATCGAGGCACCTGACGCGAAAGCGGGCATGGTCCACAGTTGGAATTTGAATGCCGCTCAAGACCCGCCTTTGGAGTTATGGATCAGTCCCATGGCAAAATATGCGGGCTCTGGAAGGATAAGAAGTTTGTGGACCACCGCGGATGGATCGGTTTTCAGTGGTGGGACGGATGGTATCATTCGTCAATGGGCGTTTAATCCAACTGGAGGACCCAGCGGGAAAGGCGGGTTCATCTTAGTCAGGAGTATGAGTGGTCATTTGGGGGCGGTGACTGGAATTGCACTGGCAGGCCCTATGCTGTGGAGTGGTGGGATGGATGGAACAATTCGTTTATGGAATATGGAATCGGGTGATAACGCTCACTTAATACCAGCCGTAAAGCAGGATGCTGCTGCAAATGGGGCGCCACCGGCGAGTCATTCGGGCCCAGTGACTGGTCTTCTTCCATTTGAAGCTCCAAATAATCAAGGGACGTTTGTATTTAGTTCGTCATTAGATGAAACCGTCAGAGTATGGAACGCTAACAACGGTGAATGTGTTGCATCAGAAACACATGGCCAAGGCGTAACGGCGATCGCCCTCACAACCGATCTTAAAGGCAACCCTCTCCTCTTATGTGGGTTGTTCTATGGTGATATAATGATTCGAGGGACAATCTCAAATCCGCCCCTGTGTCTTTTGCTGAAAATATCTCACAATTTCATTGGTGTGGGGCATGAGTTAGGTCCAGTGAATGATATACAACCTGGTCCGGGAAATACCTTTTATGCCGTCGCAGATGATGGTAAATTGACAGTCTGGCAAATCACTGGAGACTTTGGGTTGTAGCTTACTCCTGTGGAAGCCACTGCTACGACCTCTCAAAAGCGAGGTTATCGACTTTATTGTGACGCTATACAAGTTGCGAACTATTCGTTCTTGGCGGTCAGACATTTCTCTATTTTATTATTGATTATCTTTAAGGTATCACTATTATTAAACTATGGTGTTTCCCCTACTACTTTCGTTGGAGCATGCTTGTTATCATATTATCGTATTGTCTCTGGCATTGTCCCTGATGTCGTGTGGTACTGCAAAACCACCTAATGGCAAACCCAATACTATTTCTTGGTAAACATTACATAACATACAAGGTTTGATCTTTTTTATGTAATGCATTTACCTTTTGCGAAAATTGATTTTTCATCCTCCGTAATTATTGAAAAATGACCATCTTTTCTCCCTTTCTGGCCTTTCTCCCCTCTCTGAAAACACAAGGCGTAATCTGCTATCCTCACAAAAGCAACTCGGGGAACAGGGAAAAGTACTGTACCGGAACGAGCAACCATGGAGCAGGGGCGCCAGGCCACCTTGTCTTACATCTCTCGATTGCTTCAAGATAGCACCAAACAAATTCCGGAGACATCCTTCGAATTTTTAAGCGATGCCGTCTTGGGTTTTGCCTTTTTGGTTACGGCCATAGTCGCTGCAAAGCGGTGAGTACATGCGGCTCGGCTCCGTGCGTGAATCTTGAAGAAAACAGTATTATTCAGAGACTAGTGGGCTTCGCTTTTGGATAGCTTTGCGAATATAATATTCATGACTGCTGCTGCCCTGTCGTTAGTCCATCTATCAATCTCCTAATGTCTTTGCTTCTCATTGTCCTGCATTACCATCGTTAGCATGTCGTCAAGCCGGTCCCAAGGCGGGGCAGAAACTACCGTGGTGACAGCTTTCTACAGTCTCATACTACTCACAGCATCCCTACGAACTGTCTGGTTTGTCGTCCCTGGGACCGTTTGGTCTGCGGATTACACACCACATGCCGTAATGGCGTTTGACCCCGCGAATCCAGATTGGGTCATGCAATTCCTAGAAATACTATTGGTCAGCGCTGGATCGCTATGTCTCTTCAGCATCTTCATCCTTATTTTGGTGTATTGGGCAGATATACTCAAAAAGTACTTTTACCCTGGGGCCCGCAGGTCTAAGCCCATGGTCACCTTCTTAGTTTTGGTCGCTGTGTTGTTGGCCATTCAAGTTCTTAACGCCACCCTTTTCTTGTTTCGTGACTATTCCACCGAGGGAATGACACTGGTCAACTCTGTCACTTTGTCGTTGGTCAGCATCGTTTGTGTTTGTGAAATCACCATATTTTCACACAGATTCCGAACGGTACTCAAGACCCTCGGCGCCATCAATCAAGTCTCGACAGAGAGTCAAGTGAAGCGAATCGTGTGGATTACTGTGACGGGTAACTTGTTTTTCCTTACGCGGGCATTTTTGGAAATCACGCTCACAACTCTTTTGCTGGTATACTGGCACACGCACGGGACGGTGGCAGAGATTTTTTCGCATGCCATGTGGGACACATACATCATACTGAAGCACTCGTCGGAGCTCGCTATCCTGGGGTTAATGCTTTATATTCTTCAGAGTCGTTTCGCAACAAATGCAGGGTTTGATGCTGCTGGAGAGGGAGCGAAGGGTGGATATGAACAGGTTCCCGACACAGATCAAGATGATAATATCGCAGTGGCACCCACATCGAATGACTCTGCTCCAACAACGCTTTCGGTGTAAGATTGGTTATACGGCCTGAATAGTTTGTACGTGATAAGAATTGAAAGATAATATCTTCTCGATCTGTCTGTGCTAATTTTTTGCGAAGAAATCGTAGAGATCAACGTTTCTTGCATCAGTATCATCAAGATACCAAAGTGTAAGGGTGTCTTTCTTTTATCATTTTTGCTAAGCGTGACACGATAACAAGTCATATGAATATTTCGCTCCAACATTGCTGCATCAATGTTTAAAAAATATAGTTAACATCCATCTGATGATTTTTGAATTCCTTGTCTCTATTTTCATGAAACATCAGTGCGAATGATGATAGATCTCTCAATGCAGAAAATACGGTGGATAAGATACTGGTTTCACCAAGCACCTCACACATCAAAGGCAGTAGTTTTGGATTTATATAAGCACAATGTCGGCTTCATCGCATTCGTAGGATTTTCGACGGTTTAAAAACACATACTTTAGGGTGAGGTTGCTGTCCGCAATAGCAACCAGGCTGTCTTTGTTGAAAGTGCAGCAAATCAGCGGATACAGTGACTGGAACGAATTGGGACTTGGATGCAGTTTTTTCAACTTTTTGTTATTTACAAGAGAACGCGCTAGTATCTCTAAACCTGATGCACCAATGCAACTGTTGTCGATCCACACAGATTCAAGGGTTTCATTGTTTTCCAGTGCATTTGCCATTGATCTAGCACCTTCATCGCGAATGTTATTGTCTCCTAGAGTTGAAGACTTGATACCTCCTGCGCCGTCTCTCCTTTTCATCCTTTTAGTCTGATGGGTATGTAACAACGCAATGTTGTGTGCTCTGCTTGCATCGATTCGTTCCTGCTCAAATCCAGTGCCTTGAGACTTGTATTCGCAATGAGTGTCTTCGATAAACTTCTGCGCCTTCGTTTCCAAGATTTCACGATGAAAATATGAGGTATTTCAATGAACCCTCGTCTCTCGTGAGTCGATCAAGTAGCTCAATAGTAAGCTTTGACACTGAGTAAAAGTAATCCATCATAACCACTTCATACTGTCTCATCAATTCCATTTGAAATGATTGGACTAGCCATAAAGGTTGAATGGGTTGCATTGACTACTGATGTGATGACAGAGTTTCCACTTTCCCGCGGTATGGGTTAGTAAAAAGTGTACTTGTTACTGAAACGTCTCCTACCTCGATGACCGACCCAACATCCATGCCACCTTGGTGCAAATCAGTCCAGAATCTTATCTGGCAAGGCACTCAAGACAACACAAATGTCCGAGGGAGTATTGAAGGAGGGGTAGTCGAAGGAGGGGAGAAGTTTAATGGGAAAACGGCCAAGATGGACGAGTTTTGATCCCAGCTACTGGATGGAGCGACCATTCTTAACCAAGGGAATGGACCTACACTTTAAAGAACTGAAAGAGCCAACAGGGAAACTAAAACCAGCTGATCTGGTCAAGACTGAAGGATAGGAATCAAGGAAAACAAGGAAAGTAAAAATGAAACAGTCCACAGCAAATGAAGACAAGTGGCCAAATGACGGCATAGGCACCATTCATGAGCCCAGAAGACCCTACAGTCCTCACTCTAAAAATGTGCTCGTTCACAATCATCTTATCCATATAGCAATGATGTGGAATGAGAAATCTCAATCAGATGAATGAGGGAGTTCACTGATTTTTTGAAAATTTCAACAGACTCAATACTCAAGCCGTTATCCCACCATTCTGTACCACCTCTCATTCCCCCCATTAAAACAACTAAAATAGTAAAAATATATGAATACAAGGTGTTACTTCAAGTGCACTAAGGAATGGCTATTGAGGACACCACCTCTTGATATGGAGTTTATGAAGTAGTGATGGGAAAGTACAACACACCCGCAACTCAGATCTTTGTCAAGCTGCAAATCATGACATCCATCCAAGCGTGTAAGATGCCTGATGCTATCCAAATTGTAGATGTTAATCTTGCTCACCCAGAAAAGGCCAGGGTTCATGTGAAGTCTATTCCTCAGACACAGCAGTCTAAGAAATGTTTGGATCTCACTGAAGTTCATAGGGTATTAACAGACTGCCTGATGGAAGCAAAATAATCTGTTGACTGCTCTTGGAAACACGAACCTAACAAGAATCATGAGCCGACTTATGGCAGAATGTTATTTGGCATGTCATTCACACCAACAACCAGGGAATGCTTGAAATGTTGCAAATTCTTTGGGTAGCAGGTCAAAAAATAATGTAAAAGACAAGAGGAAGATGTCGTCTCTTGCCAAGAAAGAAAAGAAGATTAAAAAGTCTTAACATGGTAGAATAGGGCATGAAAAGGAAGTAAAACAAAAGAGCAATATGACTAGTTCTGAGTCTAATTGGCAGATATTTCATCTTGAATTAATTAAATGGAAACCACTCTTGGACCAATTCCCACAAAATTTTAACTTTGGAACAACTACGATGGATTCTGCAACTGGACCAACTGCCCCCTACATTGAGAATTGTGAGGGGGTGACAGGTGTATTTGTAACCAACAGATTGTAATTCACAGAATGTATGATTCCGATCACAGCTGCTGCTAATTGATCTCTAGCCCAAACAAGCCGATGTGCTGACCCCTTGGCAAAGAAAGACATATATCATCTCATTTTTACCAAGAGTAGCATAATTTTCTAAGCATTCACATTAATGATGCCATTGTATTTCCAATTTTGTTGTTCTGAGAATTGGCATCATAATGAAGTGAACAATCTCAATTCCTACTTTGGGTAGGATGCAGGCCATTTTTGTTGTGGGCCAACTTCAACTGGGGTAGGATCCTACCCTATGCTGAAAATTTAATTTTTTTGTAACCTCTAATGCTATATGTTAGGGCAAATATTTTTGTGGTTGCAAAGTAATAATCAGGAGCAGATGCCTGCCTTTGTAAAATATACTGATTGCCTCACGTAGATGTCACCAAACATCAATGACCCTTGTGTTTACCCTGAAGTTCTTGTGTAGCAGAAGACTGCACAGATTATGTGCATTACCACACACACACCACACAACATCACATCATACCATGATACAAAAATTCTCACCCCACCTCGATCTATTGAATTAAATTCTTTGACTCCAAGTCTTCATTGCCATGTGATTACAAGTTGACATCAATGCTGCCTGACTATGCATTAATGCCACTTGCACCATGACCATGGGTTTATCTGCAGAGGAAGGTGCATCAGAGCCAGTCATGACAGTGCCTACTGGTATTACAAAATTGTTTGCTGCAGAATTTGGTGAGTTTGCTTCTTTGGTGAGTTTGCTGCTGTTTCTGCTGCTAGAGGATTGGGGGAAGACACCATCTGAGGGGGCTGCAGGTGGAGTACACTGCAGGGAAGAGAGGGTATGCTGGCCACGGTCATGGTGGCTGTGGTGGCAGGGAAGAGGGTGGGGTCGGGGGGAGGTGGAGGTGGAAGAACAGGTAATTATCCATGCCATAGGGAATGTGTCCTTCATATTCTTGCTTTTCCTCCTACCCCAGTCCCAAACATTGCTCCAGTTATTGCTACACCAAATATCTTCCTCCATCAACAGCTGAATCCAAAGACATGTGCTGCTCTATAAGCCGCTGTCATCCCTTCCCCCTGCTGCCACCCCTCCCCCCTGCCCAAGCTGCATCTGGGGAGGGTGCAAGTGAGAGCCTTCACCAGAAGCTTCAACTGTGGCTCCTGCCACAGAGCATGTACCCATTGATGTCCTGGACAATGAAACACAGGCAATACTCTATGTTAGGATTGCACTGGTCACCAGAGGAAACTGCTTCTCTATGTTAGTGAGACTCGTCCGCTACTTCCAGGAAAACAATGAGCTCTTCCCTGGGGTTTTGTCTCCAGCTTTGTTGGAAGAATTACAAGAAGCAGATCAGCAGGATAGTAAGAAGAAAACAAGGAAGGGTGCACCATCAAAGAGATGTTATGCCTGCAAGCAAGTCATTGTCTGTGCCATAAAGAATATAAACTCTCAAAATCCTTCAACTTTTCCCATCAACTTTGACATCTTTAACTTCAATTGCTTTGCTGGCTTCTTGACAACATTAAAAAAAATGTCAAGAGAAGCCCCCAACCCCCCCTCAGCAGCACAAGAAGCATTCACCACAGTTGTGACATTGAGAGTGAAAATTCATATGGGGGCCAGTTCCTTTCTTGCTGCTTGCTCTGCCCTTGACATTATTTTTTACTGAGTTTGGAGTTGAAAAAGACAGTACTCCTGCTTCAAGACATCTTGGAAGCGAATTGTCCTGTGCATGAAGAGAACCCGATGAACTGGTGCTAGAGAGCAGCAGACACTTAGTCTCCACACCATTGAAGGGAAGGATCCAGTGCCCTTTATGGTGCCCATGTCAAGTTTGCATCTATTCTTACTTGCAGTCAAGATACCGAGCATGTCACTGCTCATTTGTTTTTCTTTCTAGACTGGAATATGGTGTCTTGTTCAAAAATGCTGTCTACTATCACATGGACTTGTATGGAATTTTTGATGATTCTTTGCTTGTGTGTCTTGGACCATGCAGGGAGACAGGAGGGCACCAAACACATTGATCATCCATGGCATCTCTAAACTGTGCCTGAGAACCCAGGAATTTGTTCTGTTCCTGCATTTGCAAAGTACTTGATGTGTCCTCCTCAGATTTTCAATGGAGAGTGCAAGATAATTGATGGTTTGAGATAGTACAAGAGGAGGAAAGCAGTTTTGGTCAGATGAACACTACAACAAATTGGCCAAGTTAGGTCTTCAACCAGAGTGTTTGTGGCTTATTCAATTTGCAAGGGTCCAATCATCCACAGAGCATGTGGGGTTGTCAATTGGCCATGCATTGCATCAATTTGTATACATGCTAATTGGAAGATGCCAGGGGTGACAAAACAGTACATGCTGTATGAATCTGCAGGCAATGAGTATGTTGAATGTTCAGTTTGTGGTTTAGTACAGCTTGGTAATAAGTTTGTCAAGAACTGTCCATATTTTGACTTCAGTGATTGCGGAGTGTTCAAGAAGGAGGAGAGGTACAAGGAGCTTGATAATAGGATAGAGTGCAGAATGCTGGAGTGTTGCAGCAGAGAAATTTTTTGACTCTTCAGTTAAGTGTTGCAACAATTGCTTTCTACAGGGTTTGGCTGGATGAAAACACTCACAAGGACAATGCCCTCAGTCTTTCTCAATTCTGGTCTGAACTGCTTCATTTTGCAATTTGTGTTGTCATGAGGTTCCCTCAGAACAAGACTTAAGACACTCTGCAGTTCAAAGGGCTCCCAGTGAATGTTCTCTACCAGTAGAGAAACTCAAGGCAGAGATGGATGAGTTGTAGAAGTCTTTCAAGTTGATGAGGAGTGCTCTCCTAGCTGACAACAGTCTGGTTGTTATGGAAGTGTGTGGGAAGATGATTTCAGAGCTTGATTTGAGATCAGTTGGTAGAGGGGGGTGTGGCTTGTCTCATGAAATTAATCAAAAAGGTGACTTGCTTATCTCATGCCTTGATACTCTCACGATGTTGCATTGTCCCAATACATGGGTAACCAATGATGAAGGCAGCCCATACTTTGAAACATAAGATCTGGTTGAGGAGGTAGCCATTACATCTGCAGAATACCAAATAGTCAAGAGTAGTGGAAACAAAGAGGAAGCTCAAGCACAGGAAACTTGGGATTTCACCATGGAACGTTAAATGTGTTGCATGCTTCGTAGAAGTACCCAAATGTGAATCTGGTACAATTGATCTATTTTCACCAGATGGGGTCACCTTCTGAGGGTAACACTGCCCTTTGCTTGTGCAAGTCTTCAGTTGTGAGCCCTTTTGACAAGTAGGGAAGGAATCTTTATATGCAACAGGTGATGACGGTAGTTTAGCAATTTGCAAGGGCAAGAAGTAATTGGAAGCCTCTGACTGAAGCATTGATTATTATTATGGGAAGACTGTGACTAAGATATGGGATGGGGTGTGGAAGAATTTGTTGCCTCTGTTGCTAACTTTCACTACTAATGATGATGAGAGGGAGGACTCGTGGCACCAGACCTTGACCTAATGGTCATTTTGACCTAAGCTTGTAAAGTAGTCAAAACTAAAAGACTAGAAAGTAGTCGATGGTATGCTACTTGTGGCTGATGAATTTTTACAAGTTAATTCAATTGTAAAAGTGAAGTGACAAAACATGATGAAGCAAATGTGCTTCATTATGGAAGAACGAAGCTGTGTAGGATCTACACAGTTTTGGTATGTTCACACAATTGGCTTGTGAGGTGCTGTGTAGGTTTCTACCTGACTTGGTATGAAACCTCAGGCAATCTAACGTTTTACAGAGAAGCTTTCTTGCTCTGGTCTTGCTTGATAGAGAAGGTCCCTTAAGTGCAGCTTCTCTTGTCACAATTGTTTCTTTAAAACATACCTGCTAAGCATGTACTTTAAATATGCTGTTTCTGAAAAACTAAGGTATTATGACTTAGCATACTACCTATGTTCAAGACAAGGTGCAGAGGACCCTTAAAGCTTCAAGGCGGAAGCTGATGGAGTGTAACCAAACAAGGTGTATAATTGGCCTATTTCACTTGCCCCCACCAATAGAGAATCAGGTGATATGTGTGAAAAAAATCTCTCAGAGAAAGAAAAAAGGGAAGGCCTTTTGAGAAAGAAGATACTTGTTTGGATATTATAGACATTTGTCTGTTGTAACAAGACTTTCCTGCTTTGTAGTTACTATGAAGTGGAGTTTTGAAGCTCAAGTGTTCATGGAGAGAGGAGTAAAGGTTTGTGATATGACATGTAATTGTTCTGTTTCTACATTTTCAAAGGATAGTGATACTCTCCTGATGTTTAATCATTCTGATTTTGTTCCGCATTGAACCTTGATTGTTCCATTCGTATGGACTGTTGATATTGTCCAAGGATCATGATGGTATTTACTTTCTGATTTGTGGAGGATACCTTCTTTGCAAAGTAGTACTTTATCACCAATTTTATAATCCCAATC
>JALLPC010000417.1:0-13535 GCA_036940045.1 Stephanocyclus meneghinianus | reverse complement strand
TTGGTGGAGGTTTGGAACATCCAAATATTTGGTAATTTGAACATTTGAACAGAAATACAAATTACTGCAGGCACCCACTGGAATAGATTATATGTCATCTAATCAAATCGTATATAAGACTGAAACGTCACAAGACTCAAAAATGTCAAGTGACGTCACCTATTCCGCTCTGTTAGACGCAAAAATCGAAGCCCCATTTTTATTCTTGTAATCAACGTATTAAGAGTTGCCCTTACAGGTACCTTCCTACATAAGCGGAGCAAAATTTCGAACCGGGAATAAGTAAATAAATATGTTCGAAATTTAATTAAAAGAGTGCAAAATCTTGGTAGAAACGAGACGATGAGTCCAGTGGACTAGTCGCCAAAACCTATCGCCGGGCCAAAAGTGGTATACCGCTAAAAATTCGTGTTCAAAATGGACTTACTCCATCGCATTGAAACTGCCCTCTATTTTCTATCAATATAGCATTGCACGTTGACGGCTCCCCTCTCGGGCGCCCCACCCTCATTTCATCGGCAAACAACAACATTGTGCGAGCATTCAGCGAGGAAGAATTGGATTAGATTGATTCTTAATGTGAGTGCCGTCGACTTGAGGTGCTCGAAACTAGGGGATTGCGAGAGTGACTGTTCTGCCGGTCTCAGCTCTTGGGGGCCAACAATCATTTCTGTTCTCTCTCATGGGATGAGATAGAGTGAGATTTCCGTTAAACGAGCTGCGCGCACAGGCCTGTTTATGTCGAGATTCATCCGGCGAATGAAGTACTTTTGATGACCGCTGACAGCTGACCTGCTGTTTTTTTTATCCTGGAGACAAAATATGCAACGAACGCGACTCGTTTGTCTGCTGCTGTCTTGTCATTTGTTTAGATTCATTTTTTACTTGAGTGCTTCCAGAACTTATCAAATTCACGTGATTGAACCATTGTCACTGATTGCATGTTTAGTAATCATCCACACCGTTGCGAAGATCCAGAAAGCCTGCACGTCATGTTCAAATTGTGACATCAGTCTCGAAAAAGAAGGCTTCCTACGTCAAACGTGTTAACAAAGGTCCATCATTTTACGCCGTCATCATGGCGTCCAAATTAAACCCATTTAAAAAGTCCACCAGCGACACCAACAATACTAGCAGTAGTGATGCTAATAGTCATATGCAACCTCACGTGANGTATTTTTTTCTAGCTATTATCTAGAATTGCTGTTGGTTTGGTTTTTATCCTCCCAGAACCTACACCATATTTGGCTTAGGTCAGTGAGATGTCCATTAAAAAAGCTGGACAGACAGGCTTGTTTATGTCAAGATTCATCCAGCAAATAAAGTATTTTTGATGACTGCTGACAGCTGACCTGCTGTAAGTTTTATCCTGGAGACAAAATATGTAACAAACATGACTCATTTGTCTGCTGCTGTCTTGTTATGGTACTTGTTCCTTGCTGTAATTTTTTTAGATTCATCTTTTACTTGAGTACTTCCAGAAATTATCAAATTCACATGATTGAACCATTGTCACTGATTACATCTTTAGTAATCATCCACACTGTTGTGAAGAAAATACATTGATCCAGAAAGCCTGCACGTCATGTTCAAATTGTGACATCAGTCTAGAAAAAGAAGGCTTCCTACATCAATTGTGTTAACAAAGGTCCATCATTTCACACGGTCATCATGGAATCCAAATTAAACCCGTTTAAAAAGTCCACCAGTGACACCAACAATACTAGCAGTAGTGATGCTAATAGTCATATGCAACCTCACGTGATTGGCAGCAAGGGCACAAACAGTAGCAATTTTAAGGCCATCATGCAGCAGTTTGGGGGAAATTTTGATACTTCCTTGCAGAATCAACAGCAACAACAACAACCACAGAAGCAACAGAGAGAACAGCAGGTAGTTTCACCTGGAAAGAGGCCAGGCCATTGTCCCTTCATTTCCTCCATCAGGTCTGCCGAGTCTCTCTCAATCACTTCCACCGGGGTCAAAGACAATGCCAGCAGCTCTTGGAAATCATACAGTGCATCCAATGCCACAGCATCAGATAACAATAGTTCTCAATACAGACTCCCTCTCCCACTGAACCGAACCAAATCGGCACCTGCTTCCCCTGAGAAGAAATCCGATGCAAAGCTCAGGGCATTGTCTCCTCCCATTCGACCTCCGGTTCATCCCCAATCGGCGCATATCAACAATGCATATGGCAATGCTAAAAGCAGTAATGTCAACCATAGCAAACCCGTTTCAGGTAATCGATCCAGAACCTCCTCTTACGATAGTTCGAAATCTCCAGTTGTGAAATCTATCAAATCCGACACTTCCGAAAACAATGTAGGCGTCAATGGCACCGGCGCTACGGCCTTTAAACTATCCAATAAGTCTCAAATGAGAATAGTATTCGAACAAGTTGCATCTCGATACTTTTTACCGGAAAGCGATAAAAGAGAGGTATATGTGGGAGTAGACGACTATGGACTCGATCGTCCACCATGGAATAATGGGGCGGATACAAAGCGGGAATGTGAAGAGGGAGAAGAATTTATTGGAAATGTAAGTGGATCTATCTTGGGTTTGAAGGGGGGTGGTGAAGGACAAGATTTGATTGCCTTTTTGGGGGTAGATGTACAGGGTGATGCCAATGAAGTTAGAGAGAAGGATGGCGACGCAAGTTTGGAGGACGAATATGATAAGGAAGAGGTGGATGACATGGCTCATTCGAAAGGACCGAGCGAACAAAAGATGGATTTGACGAAACAAGGGAAAAAGTCCGACGGTTCTCAGAGTCATGTTGCATCTCCAGCCAATAGAACAGACCAAAAAATACCCATCACTGCCAAACAGCAAGCAATTGATGCGTCTTCTTCTATTGACTCAATTCTCGAACAAGCAAGCGAACAACTCTCTCTCGGTAAAAACTCCTTAGCCTTGCAATCTTACCGTCGCGCCATGAAAGTTGCATATGCCAACGTAATTGAAGTGAAACAGAAGCTTATGGACATAAAGAAAGAACAAATCAAGTTGCAATACGAAAAAAATGATGCCCAAGACGTGGGATTAGATGAGTACGTGGAAGACAATGAGATTGATCTGACCAAGCAGCAGGAGCGGGAGTTCGAACTCCTCCTACTTCAAGTTGCCTCCCGCGTCGCCGACATTCACAACAACATGGGCGTCGTGCACGAGATGGATCGTCATTTCCAGAAAGCCCATTCGTCATATCGCGACGCGTTAGATGTCTACCACAACACCTGCCGGAGGTTTGAACAGACTGGTGATAAAGATGTCGATCGAACTCATCATAATCTGGACCGTATGACATTGGCATGCAATTCGGAAAAGGAGAGGAAGGAGCTGCACGCGCAGGCGTCGCGGATTGCCAAACGTGTTGATCAAGAAAAGACTTTAAGTGCAAGGCAGATTTTGTTGAAAGATGCTGTGTTGACATTACAACGGGCGTTGGAGGTGGAGACTCGTACGATTGGAGGGACCCATCCTGTGGCCGCCAGCACACTTATTCAAATGGGAAAGTATCACTATGAAATGAGAGAGTTCGACTCCTCCGTTATGGAAATTCGACAAGCCATTGTGATACTGCGTGAGGCCTTGGGTCCGAAGCACCCCCAGGTCGGCAAGGCAATTCTGTTGCTGGCATCGGTGTATGAACGACAGGGGTTGAATGTATCCCCGCAGGGAAGGAGTAAGGATGATGCAACTTTGGAGTTGTACGTTGATGCATTGGACCCCCTGAAGGCCAACTTGTCCGATGTTCATCCCGAAGTAGGCCTTTTGTATATCAAGATTGGCTACTTGTATGGGAAGCAGGGAGATAGAAACCTGTCGGCACTAGCTTACAAGGCGGCGCTCAAAGCATATGGGGAACCATGGTCGTGTGCATCAGGAAACGTCCACCCAGAGGTAGTTAGCACATGGGTTCGTCTAACAGAACACCTGATGGCATTGAAATGCTGGCAAGAGGTTGTGGTATCAGGACGACGAGCGTTGTTCCTGTTACGACGTGCGAGAAACACGTTGTATCAAGATGCTCGTATGCGGACTTGTCCGGTTGATACTGCATCGCAACCTTGTTCAAAGCGAACCAAAATATCGCCCATTCAGATAACCTCTTCCACCTATTACGAGGCACTCTACACAACACTACAATGTTTAGGGCAAGCACACACTTCACTTTCGCAATATCCCTTAGCCAAGCTCGCCTGCAAAGAATCCCTTCAGCTGGCATGGGAAATCGCCCTAGCAAACAATGTAGACTTGGACAATCCACTAAAACCAGAGAGCCAAGCCATTGTTATTTCTGTTCTCCAAATAATACGTGCCCTCAAACGCTTAGGCAAGGTCTATTTGTTACAAAAGCATTACAACGATTCGTTGGATTGTTTTCTACCTGCTCTTCAACTACTGAGATCAAACAACGAGATGGAATCAACTTTAGATGCTGCATCTGTGCTCGGGAGCTTGGGATTTTTATACCTGAAGATGGAGAGGTTCATAGAAGCAAGTAATTTCTTTAGGGAGTGTCTTCGACTGTATCAGCAGAATGGTAAGTTCTGTTGCTCATCGAAGTTATTTCAACAAAGCTTGATCCACGAAAATTTAGGTAGTCACAATCGCCATTACTGCCTCTATCCCTCCTAAGGTGTCGACCAAGATGACCGCGAAACTCGCAAAATCCAGACATGGCTTGCCATGGCTGAGGCGCTGGAAGCTGAAAGCGCCTCCGCCCCTCCTGCATTTCTAGAAATACCCACCATCGTGTATAATGATGTTGGACAGTATGAGTTGTGAGAGGGCTGCTATGGCTCACACTAACACTTTTTATGCCACGTTCTGGAGATATTCATGTTTAAGACCCATCAAATTGAAGGTTCATTTGGTTTATAACATGTGGCATTAGTGGTGACACTGATCCGTCGGGTGCACCCCTAGATTTTTTGTCAAGAGCCCCAGAATGAGAGAAACCTTGTGACTTGACCAGCTTCCCTTAGATAAGTAATAAATACTTGCAAAATAAATAATAAATTCAGTTACTTGCAACATTGGCTATCAGGATTTATGAGGGCAGCGACTATTGGTTTCCAAGAAACCATATGAAGGGGAACACAGTGGTGATGCTCTGAATATTCGTACCATGATCTAGGCATAATCAAAAATGAGCAGAGCCCATGAACTCTTCAGGTAAAAAGAAGTGCCTGGTATCAATGATGTTGTGAAGATGCATGATTTTGACAATTTCCATTTGATGGGCCTCTACAGCTGTTTTCATGCTGGCTGATTTGTTTGAACTTTTGTTCAATGTGGACCTGGTGTCTCTGTAGAAAGTGATTGTGGACATAAGAGAGACTGCAATTCTGTGACATACATTTGATGAGAAGAAATTCAACAACATATCGATCAGTTGGAATGTTTTTCTTGACAACAGGCTTTGGATATTTGAATTTCAATGGATTGGAAAAAGAGCAAAATTTTGAGATGACAACAGAAACCCCCTGAGAAATTGTTTTTTATTGGCTAAATCCAAATGAAGGTAAGGTTAAGGCAGAGACAGTTGGTGAGACACGAAGGAATGATACTAATATATGTTTTTTTGTGGTGCACTGGAAAGTGGTTGAATGCTCACAAAACATTGCATGGAATATTGGTATGAAGGAATATAGTCCACAGTGCACAGTGCTGATGAGATATTCTAAAAATTCATTCCAAATCTATGTTGCACACTCTGGTCCAAAGTATTGTAGAACTATGAGCCATGCCATCAAAGTTGAGGGCAGTGTGTATCCCATAAAGATGTATTGGTTAGGTTGTTGCATCAGATTGAAACTATTGTTGATTGGTAGCTAGTATACAGTGATACAAATTTTGATTTAGTCATTACATACTACAAATTTTGCATCATTTCTAGATGAACTCTGCAAATCAAAACCTTGATAATCATTTCATTTTTTGCAAGGACTTTCCAGAGCTCAGAATTTCAAAATACTATCTCTCATTTTCATATCAGAGGTGAATTTTTTTGAAGTGTTTATTGCATGGTTTTACAACACACTGTTACAATGAGTCCAACATTCCAAAAACCATTGTGAAAAAGTGAAAACTCGCAAGAATCTGTAATCAATGTGAAATTCATAGTGATTTGTTTGTTTGATGCATTCAACCTAAGAGCCATTCTGCAGTCATATTTTCTACCAGTTTATGAGAGTCTATGCCAATTTGGTGATGATTAAATAGATGTGTATCAATATATCAAATTAATCATCTTTTGTCTTTTGAGTATAGGTATCATATGGTTGTTGTTTTTACACATTTTGCATCACCTGGTTTGAAATGTTGTTTTTTCAGGTATTGATAATCCATATGCATAAATCTAATAGTCATGATACCATAGCACCATCATCAAAGGCATTTAAATAATCCTTCCTGCAGGCATTATATGGCCCAATATGTTGGAGGCAAGAGTGTCTGATTCAATGGAGCAAGCCAATGCTTATTGCATTCCTACAATTGAACTGTACCCAGGTCTAACCTAGTAAATCAGCATTCAGCATGTAGGATGCCATTCCATTTCAATGACTCTATGGTGGCTGCTGACATCATGGAACGTTTTTCTACTTCCCCTATTATACAGACACATCACTTTCTACTTTCGAGAGAGTTTCAAGTTTTCTCTAAGGACATTGAGGAATATCATAAGTGCATTTTTATCTGCAGCCATTGATTCTTCATACATAGCAGAGCAAGGTTAGGCATAAAAAGGAAGAGTGTATCATGCCCATGCCCATCCCAGTATCTGTTTGCAGAGATCTATTCTAGAACTGGCCTAGTTCAGTTAGGAATGCAGTAGATGCTAATCTAGAATTTTCATAATTTATTAGGAAACAAAGATTTGATTATGATGTGAAGGACAGACCATGACATCACTAGTGTGCTGAGAGAATAAATAAACAATCGTTCCAGAGTATTATCAAGGGAGGATTAGATATTATTTTTAATCTAATGTTTATGTCACCACAACACCAGGTTGTTTGATTTCAATTCAATAAATCACTACCTCACCACCTTCTCGTCAGTAAGGCAGTTTATACCACCCAACCTCTGAAAGAAACCCAGGAAAGCCTTGCTTTCATATGCTCTTTTTACAAATGAGGGAGGCTATATGGAGCCCCGGGACTTTTTCTTCTGAAACCGCCTTATTGAAATAATAGATATATTGGTGTTGGTTTAGCTTATGCTTTCTTGGAATTTATATAACCCATCTATTAAAAAGTATCCATTGTCAGTTTGTTAGTCAGGACTTCCCAGGGCATCATACAATGACTAAAAGGATTGAAAATTGATGATCCCACATTTCTCCGTACTGACAGTTCTACACCTCCCTGAAATTGGCTCCCTTGATGAACCCATGAAATTCTGTCCTCCAATCACTTAAATCTGTGACAAGCATTGCAATTCAATGACAACACTGTTGCAGGCATCATCCATTTGCTTTTTACTATAACATCCTCTGTGTCTCTTGGCTATGTAGCCAGATCATTGTAGCTCTAATTGTCAGTTCTTTCGAGTGGGGACATCTCCGGTGCAGTTTTTGCAGTGCTGTTGTCTTCCTTCAGAAGACTGATCCAATTTCCAACCTCCATGGATGCAGAATTTGAAGAAATATATACTCCATTTCCCTTACTTACACAATTTTGTATTCCTTTATCAGACTGAAATGTGTCTCCTTTGTCTTTGACCCCTAATTTGATTGGACCCCATTCATTTTCATCCCCCCGCAGTCCACCATCAAAGTAGTACAGTGAGTTTTCTACACAACAAAACCACACACATTGTTTTGTCAGTCATAACAACCTTTAATGACTTCCAATTTCTCATGTTTTCCATCAGAATCTTGTGTTCTGTCATTTTTTCCGACAGAACAGTCATTTTGTCTGACCAAACTGGCATTTTGTAAGACAGAACTGTCATTTTGTACTCTGCAATAGTATCTTATCATTCCGACTGACAGAATTGGCATTTAGTCTGATGTAATAAATTTAATTTGTCAGACCAAATCTCCTCATGCAAAACCATGGATCATGTTATTAAACAAGAGATTCTACAAATATATAATCTCTCTTTATAATGGAATCAATTATTTTGTGTCCTTCACAATGAAAAATCAGTGGATATATTCAATGCATGCAGCGGAGTGGGACTTCCACTGTTAGATGCTCCTGACCAAACAAAAAATCCCATATTGTCTAGTTTATCCTTTTGATGCAAAATTTGTTGGAACCAGCAGCTGGTGCACTCTGAAGAAGATGATTAGAGAGTCCCTACCTGGAACAAATTTCATTTCATGCAGAGAATGTCATAGTATGTCTTGTAATGCCTATAGGTGCAAGCTGCTCTGCCATTGATCCAAATATTTGGGGGTAATTCATCAGAAACAGATTACAATGCCAATTCTTACACTCAAAAAGGAGTCCTTGTCAAGTCTATTAAAAGGAAAAGAACATTAGGAGCCTTGCACATTATTGATGCCATGGCATCAAAAATTGAATCAAGGGAGATGTAAAACAGAACTGTGACAAAGTCTTCAAAAGTTTTCTGCAAGAATTTAACCAGCCCATCCAATGTAGGACTCATTTGCAAGGGCCATCCTAATATGCAAAAAATGTCACTGTAAGATTTCAATCCTTTTCTGGAAAGAAAGGTATTCCACCTCGATCTACAATATACCTGTCTTCAATGTAACAGTCTTCCATAAGTTCCCATGATCACTAAGAATCTTGGTTCAGCAGAAATAACTGACAATTTGGCATTCATTATCCAACAGCTATCTGGGATAGGTGCTCCAAAGTTAAAATTATCAAAATCACTGAATTCCATGGGAGAGAATGATGGTATATTCTCTAGGAAAACCATCTAAAACTATTCGTGTGCATGATATATTTTCAAGGAAAAGGAATTCAGCATGGATCATATGTCATCAGCTGAGGTGGCCATTGAATATCTTCTTAGGTGAGATTGATTTGAAGTATAATGCTAGCCTCTTCATGTCTGAAAACAATTTCATAAATTTAGTTGTTGCTATGTCATGCCATATTGTCCAGGAAGGGAATCACCTATCAGTGTGTTTATGATGACCCTCAGCTTTGGGTTGTAATGCTTTCTGAACCATTTAGACGTCCCAAACAAATTGATATTGATCTGAGAATACAAGATTACATCAGAAATTTAAGGAATTCTCTAACATTTGACAACAACACCAAACTTGTCCTCCTTCTTTCATTTTCCACATATAAGATAATAAAACAAAGAATGTTGTATCCAGAAGTCTATTTCATGGATTGCACTGGGTGATCCAACAGACAAAAGCAGTTGGAATGAATGGTTCTTTGTGACAAAACCATTCAATTCTGTCAGATGAAATGAAAAACTATTTCCAATTATGACTGTTGAAATGATTCTGTTTCATCTGACAAAACAGTGTCATTAAGTCTGATGAAATAATTATTTACCTGTCATAACAATTTGATTTCTTTTTAAGTAAAAAGTTTAGAACTTTAATTTCTATTTATGAAATGGAAAGGTTTGTATGAGAAAATAGTGGATTCTGCCTGACAAAATGTTCTTTTTCAGCTGACATAACCATATGATTTCATCAGACATAATGTGTTTAGAAAGATGTATATATGACTGCCAAAATGATAATTTTTTTATGACAAAACAATGTGATTCTGTCAGACTTAGTCATCTTTTTGTCATACTGAATTATGGCTATGGGTATCAAAACTAACTATTAGGTTATTGTGAATGGCAGATTCATGCAGTTATATGTAGTGTATATGATGAATACAATTAGGGTTCAGCAAATACATGGAAGATTTAGTTTTCATTCTATTTCATGAAGACATAACATAAATGAGTGGAAGTAATCAATATCTTTTCAATTCATGGACGTCCCCAAAGATTCCACCTCAACAGATTAAGTAGCATCTTTGTTGGCATCAACAATGCATTTATGAAGATCACACACATTTCTGGGAGAGCTATTATGAGCAACTTTCTCATTATCCCAGTGGGTACATGCTTCCAACAATGTCTTACAGAAATTATCTTTTTGACACAACATACACAAAATGGTGGATAATGAGCCAATGATGGATGAAAGTGCAAGAAGTACCTTCCTTCTTCCTACTTCTTTTGTTGTCACAAAGCTTCTGATGCCAAGTAGAAAGAACTGCATCTTCAACACTAGTGTATCCAGCCATTCATCTCACATCTTTAATATTGTGAATGAAGTGCACATAATTCAATTTCTTTCTTGGCAAAGCTTTCAATGACAAATGAATGATACAATCTCTTCTTTATTGTGTTATCTCACAAATAATGACACTGGACATTTTCTCAATCATGTAAGGAAGCATGAACTATTAATGGACAAAAAGTGCCTTGTTCTTGTCATGCAAGCTTTCACTTTTTATGTGATAATTCCTGTGTGCCTCAAAACTTGGGATATTCTTGGTCGGTGAAGTTGTACAAATAGCAAAAGCAGTAGAAGAAATTTTCACAAATAACTTATAAAACTCTGCATGCACACTCGTTGCATGCCAGGATGTAGCCTCAGAGTAAGGCATGTTGATGGTGGAGATAATGCTGTCTTTATCCTTGTTTTCATCCGTGCATGGCTTCAGTGTTTACTTGAGGAGAGAATATGATTGCTTGGATGTAGACTTCTCACAATAAAGGTTTTCTTCATCCCAGTAGTGTTAGTGAGGTTTCTGTGGATATCTGGCAGACTGCATCCCTCCACTGCCCTCTTGTGAAAACAGGTAATAGGTCATTCAAAACAGCATACGGCAATACAGGCTGAGTCGCAGAAAAGATGAAATAAAAACAAGAAATAAGCCAATGAACTCTTCCAATATCTGAAATTGGCCTGCGAATGTCTTTGCCAGTGTGACCATTGATAACTTAGATGGCCTGTTTGGCATTAAGCCAAAATTCCGTAGTTAGATAATTCTGAAGAGGCTTCCTAGGCATAGGAGGAAGAGATTCATCAATGCCATCATTCTCATAAGATGAGTATGTGTAGGCTGAAAATTTGTCTGAACCATTGCCATCCGAATTGCAAGTGTTTGCCTGTGCTGGTGGAGAGGAATCACAAATGGCATTATCTTTGTCATTAACTATTTCTTTGAGAGGAGAAAGGAGATATTTGTTAGTCTTGTCATTGAAAGCATGCATTTTGGTAAGGACTGCTGTAGTAACAGATGAAGTAGCACCAGGTAGGGGACTTAATGGCCATCAGCGGCAACAACAGCAACAGTCACACCATCACAGGATCACAATGAGAAGATGCAGCAGGTACAGGAGCACACCACATCCAACATCGATGGCACCAACCTTGCTAGAGGTCCCATGCACAACTATGATGCAAACAACGATGATGACATTGCCTGGAAGCCCTAACAAACCACATCCATCTGTGCATAGACACACATCATCACATCCTGCTCACAAAAATGCATCAGTGGTTGCAAAAGGCAGAATACTTGCTTGTGGGTTAAACCTACAAATCATTTGTGTAATCAAAGGGGAATGAACAACTTATGTGTCTGCACTAGCTCTATGTGCAGCTTACGGGTCAGACTAGCAGATATGTACATGGGACACAGCTCCAATATCTAGAATTGTGGTACAGACACAACATTGGCAAGGAAAATTTTATTGCTCAAAACAACAGGTGAGGTTAGTGTATTCTATCTGTTTCACTGATGTATTATTTGTAGACTCATGGAACATGGTAATCAACAACATATCTCAATTAGTAGGCAATCCCATGTATTTGCCTACTTTGGAAGGGAGGGTGAGAGCATCATTCTACATCATTCTACAGCTTTTGTTTTTGCTCTGAAACTTTTATACTGACAATGATGTTCCACAGACCATAGGATTTTTTCCCTAGCACAAAATGTTTGAGTATGTGGCATTCAAGATAAAGCTCTTCTGCAGGTTAGTGTTGTTTTTGTCTTCATACACCTTCAACTAATCTTTAAAAAATTTCATGCTCTTTTCTTCCTTAATTTACTACCAACATATACATGCCCTTATCCTTAATGCTGTTGCCCTTAATGCTAAGAAGATAAAAGATGACCCTAGTAAGGATATTAATAATTTTGATGTTTCTTATCACACCATTCTGCCTCTTTTCTGAGGTGTCACTCATTGACTTTGGCTATTTAGTGCTTGCAACAGCACTTTACCCGCTGGTGTATTTTTGCATTTGACAATGGAGACATTATATGGGGGTGGCCACAATGACAGTAGCAGTGAAAGCAACAATATTTCGACAATGGAGATATCGCTTAGTATAGCAACACAACAATTCAGGTTGGATACAAAAATTCAGTTGGTACAACGAAAAGCCAACAGCTGAGACCATTTGTGTCATGAATGTTTGGATGGCAATGGTGACGAGCTCTACAAAGCTGTAGAGTCTTGCAGTGATGAGTCTGTGTCAACAACCAAGTCAGGATTTAATCTCATAGATCATGGTGCAACGTTTTGATTTGGTTCAGCAAAAGATGACATTCAGTCTAAGAGTGAGATATGAAGAATGCAAGCATAGTGGATATTTCATTTATTTTTGGATGAGTGCTTGATTTCATACATTTTTCCTGAAGTACCTGCCCTAATGTTTCACTTTGCATTCATCCTTGACATTTTAGTTTTTTGCATTAGTGACTTTGCCTCCATTTATCATCTGCAACAAAGCTGAATTATCACATCCTTCCTCCCATGGCTTTCGATCTGCCAGTGTGTGAATATGTACTGATGAATGTAACAGTTGCAGGTTATGAAAAGAATTACGATCAGTTAGGGATAGGTAGGAATCTAGCATGTTTTTTGTTGCTTCAAGTTTTAGTGCACTGTCCTGCACTCCATATTTGTTTTACTTTGTTCTTGGAACAGGCTGCAGTGGTAGATTAAGATGTTATCATTACTAGAATCATCAGTGAACTCAATGTCACTAGGCTTGTGCTTGCTAATGGAGAAAAGCTCATCTTTTTACCTTTTGACATTGCATGACTTCATTAACTCTCCCAAGAATGGGCATGTCTGGGTCCATATACCATCAATCGTGTTTGCTTCTTCTTTTGGTTCTGATCACTTGCATATGTTCCTTTGATATATTTCATGCCTTTCATCTTATAGAAACCTGTTGGTAATAATTAACAGCAGACCAAAGGGGTGTTACATAATTGAAGTATCAGAGGAATGAATGTATTGTGATCAGACAATGGATAAAAGTTGAATTATGACCAACTGATGAGGGCTCCAACAAATACTATTGTCTCTAGTGCTGTTGACAGCAATCTTGCACTTGGTGTTGTTTCAGTCAAAGGTAAGCATTGTGATGTGATAATTTCTGATTAATTAAACTTATCGCACTTGTATCATTTTTGTCTTTAAGCCATACTCATGTGCATGTGGGTCATTCACAAAGTCATCATCTTCCTCCTCCTGAAACCCCATTG
>JALLPC010000416.1:0-13427 GCA_036940045.1 Stephanocyclus meneghinianus | reverse complement strand
CATCTCAATGTGAGGATTGTGGTGAAAAAATACTTCAGTACACAATATTTCAGAATTCTGTTTTCGTTATTAGATGGTCTGTCCAGTTGGGTATCCAGTTAGTACCAAAACAGGTGATCAGGAAATTAGGTTATACAGCCTTATTTGTAAGTAGCATGAAAAATAATTCAAGTCTGCTATACATCTACCAGGGATTTATACAAGAAGTATTTCATTAGTCAAGAATTGTGCCCAATGAGCTATGGTACTGTAAAAAGTGATTGAGATTGAAAGGTTGATTCATTTTGCCAATGCGTCAGTGAAAATGACTTGTGGGGGAGGTCAAATAATTTGCTTTACTTATGTGAATTCATGTTTTTTAGTCATTTTTAGATTAGAATCGATGATGTTTGCTGTTAAGTATGAACACGGTGCTAAATGAGCAGTTTAGTGAGTGTTATTAAAAAATATAAAGCCAACATGGTCAGTGGCGAAATTTTGGCTACCCCTATTGTTCTCATATCCAGTTTTAATGGTACATGAAAAATCTTTCTATTAAAGATACCTGGCATTAGTCAACTGGAATATGGCTTCAGATGGTTCCTTTACAAATATAATGGAGAACATGTGGTCACACAACACATTAAACTCAAATCTGCAACCAGTTTGGCTTATTGGATGAATAGCAACTAGTAGATAGCCTTTTTTATTGCTAAAAATGCTTCACTGTTTGTAGCTTAAATTATGGTTTTGTTCATACCAAGAGGCAAACAGATAATATAAATTGCTTATTTTCAATTCGTTGATTTGTTTTGAATGATGAAAAATAGATAAACAGCAGGTGCCATTCACACCCTCTTAACCACTTAGACGAAGAGACACGCAGCTTTTGTTCCATCTTAAACTGCCTTTGGGACCACAATCTTTCCTAAACACGTTATCTTTTGTCTCCAACCATTATTTGTTGCATCCATCACCGGCAAATCTAACGGACATAGTTCCTTTCATCACAAGATTGATTTGGGGAATGCTGATGTCTGTTTTTGTATTGGGCTATTTGCTATTTACATTAAGAATAAAATCACAAATTTCTTTTGAATAGAAAAATATAACTTTTTGCTAGAACTGCTGTCCGTTACACGCTATTCCCATAACAAAATCACAGCCTTGGTACTTATTCATTTCTCATTTGATTCTTTTGAAAGTAATATTGCAAGCAAGCCATTATAAATGTGTTTGCAAACTAACACATTTGCTTGTTGCCAACATGTGGAGGAACCTCTTGTGCATTTTACATGATATGATGCATCTGATATAAAATCGTTGTTGACATTTCTGGCACCGACGGCAAGACAAAAATGATCTAGGACAAATCTCATCATTGTGTTGTACCGTCCCTCAATATCGTTGACATACACAAGTAACTCATTTTGCACTATCATGACTGCCCTACATTATACAAGAGTATGCCAACTCACAAATATAGCTGTTCACCGAACAATGAGCGGGCACAGGAAAATCATTTATTTTGTGAGTTGTGATTTGTCAGTGACTCATCAACAAAATGACTATGGATTTGCTACTAACAGGTCGAAAATTTGCTTTGCACAGACACTATATTTAATTGCTCACCCATCATTTAATTGCTCATTAATAATAATCTTTCATTCGGTTTCATGAAGCAAACCAAATCAAGGCGGCTACATAAGGTATGCTCCAGTCAAAGTTTTGATTCAGCAGCACAAGGATGAAGTGTCCCAAGTCGTATTTTACTCGTCCATCTCATCCGCCATACACTCATACAACTCGACCAACTTCTTAATCTTCTCCTTCTTCTTGTCCCAATAAACACCATGGAAGGCGGCAACCTCTGGAAACATGGCAGCAAACTTTTCATCATCTTCCACCTTTGGATGCCAGCAACGATCGGAAGATCTTTTTGCAACCGTTTGCAAGAAAAATGTGATTGTTTCCGGCGTGACAATATCGCATTCGTCCTCTTGCTCTGCGTAAACCCGAATCAATCGTTCTCTTTGGACCATACCGTGCATATTCAACAAGAGCAATATCAAATCTCGCAGTTCTCTCAATGCCCTTCCTCGTTTACTGGCTGTTCCTCCCGCATTGATGAATTGTGCGAGAGTCGATTTGAGGCAAAAGTTCCCTCGGACGAGCACTGCGCAGGACGATAATGCCATGGTCAGTATTTCATCAGAAACTGCATCGGCATTGAATCGAGACCGTATGACTCGATAGGGTATCATGGTCCCGTCTCCATTTTGAAGCAGCACGGCCAATTTAGCGGCCAATTCCGCGGCAGCTTTTTCCGTGGCCCCCACCACAGGCGCGGGCGTCACGGACGATTCAAAATCTTGAAATTCATCCTCCAGCGTGGTCTCCGCCGTGTGACTGTCTGCATTCGAGGGCACCCAATCCGACAGATCTTCCTTGGAAGGCGAGGCAAAGGAAGCACCACCGGCCACGGAATCCAAATAATTCAAACTCCTGACATATGCCTCGTTGGATGCGACACCCTTGGAAAGCTGCAGATCTTTCCCCCGATCGGGACACGACACCTTCTTCATGACCTCTTTCTTGAAGGGAGTCCACTTCCCGTCGTGCGTATTGCCATGTACCTCGAGCGGTATCCAATCCTCGCTCTCCTCGGCAGCGCGTTTGTAAGCGTAGGAATTCTTTCGTGCATTGGCCGCCCTCTCGTTTTCTTTCTTTTGAAACGCGAGAGATTTCGGCCTCCCCGACGCCGACGACGATGCGGCATTGGCCTCTGCCGCGGCATCGTTGTTGTTGGCATTTTCTTCTTCGTCGTCGTCGTGCATATGCAAATGTTGAAAACTGGGCCTCATCTGCAAGACGTCCCTGCGAATGGGCACGATGTCCAATCGACTTCCCGTTTTGTCCAATTTGGCCAAGGCCATGTGCGTGACGGGCGCGATGTGTGTGGATGTGAAGGTGCGAGAGGACAGACACATGGTGTCGGGCATGGGACGATCGGGCACGGCCTTGGCATGATTGGGAATGGCGTATTGGAGTTCGAGCATTTTGTGTTGGGGTCGGAATTTTGCGTCAATGGGTTCGTTGGTGTTGTTGGCGTTTCGATGATGTCTGTGCTGTTTGGCGGCGGCGGGCTGGATGGGGAATTGAAGTAGGTGGAGCGTGGAGGAAAGTTCGGGGGAGATGTAGACGTCGATGGTGCGGATGATGGGGTCGTCTTCTTGGTGGTGCGTGGAAGACACGCGTGAGCGAATGACTGGGCTGTTTTCGGTTGGTTCGCTCTTGATGGAGACACCGCTGCTGCTTACCACGTCGGGAAGAGCGGACATGATAAGCAACTTGGATTATCTGGGCTGTTAAACTTTGAGCGTTCACTGCTACGATACGATTGGGCAATCAGCTCTTGCTATAGGTTAAGTTGCAGTACAACTATTGGAGACTGAGCACGAGAGATGATTCTATGATGATGTATTGATGTATTAGAGTACAATATCAGGTCAAGTTAGGCAGGTTGTGGCTGATGGCTCAGATGATTGCTAGATGATTGCTCTACGATATGTTGATACCATACACAACATTGAAATGCGTGATGGCCGGAGTACAATACGGTGGGGCAAGAGAAAGGCCGGAGAAAGGCCTGTGGAATTTTGAGGGACCCACATTGAAGTAGGCCATAGAATGCTTAACCAATTCCTACGTACCCTGCTGACAGAATCGAGAAGATTTCGGATTTGGCGGGAATTGCTGAGGTAAATTCGGAGACGATGTTATTATGATATACCATACCATGATATATTAGAGGAACCAAGATGATTTGAACAGATTTGAACCGTCGTCAGCCGTCGTGCCGATGACAATTATAAATTCATATAATTGACAACAAGAATCGAGAACAGACAGCTCTTTCATCATCATTACCATCATTATTGAAGACCAAACAAGGCCAAGCCATGAGTCACTTCATTCACCGCATCCTAAAGTCATCCACTGCCTCCTCCATCACCAAATCCTCACGTCACGGAGCTCCCCCCTCGTCGACCCCGTCGACACCCGCATCAACATCACTCGCGTCATCGGTACAAAATTTACTCGACGAGATACAACACGCCAAACTCGTATACTTTGGAGAGTTCCACTCAGAGCACAGAATTATTTCTTTTCAGACCGAGCTGGTCAAGCAATGGTCCAAACGATTGGGATCGCCGCCCGCGGTTGCCGATGCTCCTAAAGATGACGTCACTACCACGGACACATCGGGGAGAAAACCACGATTGCATTTGATCATGGAGCATTTCAGTGTCGATATGCAAGAACTCTTGGAGAGGTATCAATTTACTCATTCTCAAGATGCCATTGGTCACGATGAAAAGGCCCAGTGCTTTCCCGAGGACGACGACGAGGCATTTCAGAAATTGCTGCATTCCTACAAAAATGATTATGGGACCGAGGGACATGATTTGAGTTCGTATTCCAAATTGATACAATTCTGCAGAGAAACCAATAAGAAGTCTGCGGGTGGTTCAGAGAACAATGAGGGATATTGTCAAGTATTGATCCATGGGGGATTCATACCCAGAAATCATGCGGCGAGATTGAATAAGGAATGTCCGGATGAGGAATCGAAGCGACTCTTCTTTGAGGAAATGTCCAACCAACGTGGGTATTTGCCTCGAAGTGGAGAGGCAATGTATGATGCTCTATGTCAGTCTTCTTACAAACTCGGAAATAAATTTACTTTGAGAGGGACGCTAGAGCATAAGCTATTGATTCAAAGTTTGATGAACGGGGCAGATCTTTATTCTCCTCTAGATCACGATAATCCCGTAGAGGAAGAAGACATGTCCAACCATGAAGAGACGCCATTCGATCGTCTCTACCAAGCACAACTCTTGAAAGATCATGCCATGGGATACAAAATTGCAAACATCATGTTAGATCAACAGCATAAGTCACCCACTCAGACTGACATGCATCCATCCTCTTCGGATCGATACCTAGTCATCGCCGGCTTTGGTCATCTCAAGCATCATTTGGGCGTTCCAGACTGCGTCAAGCGATACTTGAGACAAGTGGCTATTTCGCATCCAGACGAATCGCGTCGAGCAGTGGCATTGGACTTGCTCCTAAACATATCTCATCCTCCTACCCCTTATAAATCTCGTACTGTTGAAGGGAGCGGATCTGCCCTGATTGGATGCCAGATGATGTATGAGGCTTATTTGGAAGATTCGTACCCACCTCTGGTGGATGCCATCAAGAAGGCCACCCAGGACGATGAGGATGCAAATACAGACGAGATCAAGCAAAGGTTTCTTAAAGATCTTTACCTTCGAAATCCCACAATTTTGGATGAATATATTTTGAAATCAGACGAAGTTAGTGGACCACTGTTGCATTTCAATAGAGGTTCTGGTGGCTTTGACCACCCATGTGCCGATTATCTTTTTGTGTATGATGAAGATGATGACCACATCATCACCGACTCTGATATTGCCCAGATGGTAGATTCCGCCGCCGCCAAATGCCCCTTTCACTCTGCGGAATCAACGGCGAATGATATCGCCAAGAGGGAAACAGTGGAAGCCTACGAACAAGTGGGGAATACGGCAGGCATTCGAGGAAATGCTGCCAGAGCACGTGCCATCATGACGCAACTTGGATATTCGGAAGATGATCTCGCCTACCTTGGTGACGGTGACATTTATAATTTTCAGGGTGTGGCAAATCCTCATGCTGTGGCTAAAATCCAACCTGGAGAGTGTGTCATTGATATTGGATCAGGATTGGGAATCGACTCATTCCTTGCTATGAGAGATTGCAGTGCACCCAAAGCTGATAATGAACCTCATTCTCAATCGTTTGTGGTCGGTATTGATCTTGCACTCTCGGAGGTACAGCATGCAACGACGCGAGCCAAGGAAAGAGGATACGCTGTGCCAGAACAATTGAGGTTTCTTCATGGAGACGTTGAAAGACTACAGGAAATTCTTTCCAAACAAAATGTACCATCGGAGAATGCTTTTGATGTTTGCATTTCTAATGGAGCGTTTTGTTTGGTGCCAGATAAAAGAAAGGCGTTTCAAAATGGTGAATGATGTCAATTGTTGTTTATCCCCGTGTTTTTGTGTTCCCAGTTCATGAATTTGTGCTTCCATCTTCATATCTAGTTTTCAAAGCTTTACGTCCCGGAGGTCGCTGCGCCATCTCCACAACAACAATCGTTTCGGATCGTCTAGACCCATCGTTTGAATGGCCGGTATGTATGCGCATGTTCGCAAGCTTAGAGACCTTACAACCCATGTTGGAAGATATTGGATTTAGAAATGTCCAAATCATTGATGCCGAAAGCCCAATGGAAGGGATGGAGTTACCCGAGGATGATCCTAATGAATGTGAGGGCGATAAACGTTTCAAGATTCATGGAAAATATGCCGATCAATTTGCCTTTTTGGAGAAGATGGATATGGACGAACTGTGCAAGGTTGTAACGGTGTATGGAGAAAAGTTGTGAATGGGGAAGTGTTCATTTCATTCCTCAATTGCAAGTACTTTTGAGAAACAAATAATGGTGTTCCAGCTCTTTTCCATTATTATTTTAAGTGCTATGGTATTGTATTGTTTGGTACAATACCTTCAGGTTGTATCTGCGACACCAGTTACCTATCACTTGATCTATGTTAACCGTTAAAATAACAAGTAGTTGTCTGCCGAACTCTTCGACAAATACCGACGAGACAGGTACGGTACTGTAGGTAACCTCCTTCATTCAACCACAATTACTAACACCGCAATGCTACCGCAATGGGTCGATGCAACAACCGAAGAGCCCAGGAACGAGCCGCCCAAGAGCGCAACGTCCCCAGTCGAGCTCGTTTCAGCAAAGGCCCTCCCAATAAAAATGCTGGCCGAGCAGGAGGAGGACGAGATAACAACAGCAGCAACAACAACTGTAGCGGTCGTGGCGGCGGCAGAGGCGGACGCGGCGGGCGATCCGGCAGAAGCGCTGCAAACGACGCTGTGGTTCAAAAACTGCAAGATCGCGCGAAGCAGCACCGAAAGGAAATTGGCGGGATTACTATTGCAAATAGTCATCAGCAGGCTACTGGATCGACGAAGAATGTAGCGAGGATGAAACGACACCCGTTCGATGGGGTTGATGTATCGAAATTAGATGTGATAACGTTGTCTCCTGAGAGTGTTGCTATCGTGGAAAGATTGTTGAAAGCTTATGACGGCTGGGATGGAGATATCAACGCTTATGCTCAGGAAGACGAGGAAAAGAAGATTGATGCTGTTGATGAACCAAAAAACGTTGATGCATTTCATGTGACCGAAGGGATTGAAGGACCTGCTCATGAGTATAAAACAAGTGACTCTGAATTAATGATGCAAGAAAATTTCAGGCGGCAGGAATCGTGCAATAGTTTGAAAGAGCATTCCTTTGCATTGCTACACGGCGATGACACTTATGATGACTATTATGGAGATTATGAGGATGAGCCCGATTATGATTGCATCAGGGAAACTGCCGTCATCAATGACCCTGTTCAGCACAGTTTCATCGGCGGGCATTACAAGAGTGATCGTGATGAAAGTGATGAAGGCATGGATTCATGTAATGGTGATGATCAGGCGCAGAGTAACGAAGATCAAAATCTAATCGAGACTCCACTCTTTAAACATCTGACGCAACATTATTCCTTCCATCATCACGATGTCATTCAGGCACTGAAAGCATCTCATAAACGACTCATTTCGAAGAAAGATGATTCAAAACTTGACGATAAATCTACTCTAGAAAGTGAAGGTGTCATGCTAGAAATGGCAATAGACTGGCTCTCGCTTCACCTTGACGAACATGACTTGAGGCGTGGTTTTCATGTGCAAGCTTTGTCAATGCAATCAATGACCAAATCATTCTTGCAATCAAAGGGGCTAAGTGATCATCCAGCCTGGAATCAAACCATAAAGGTGGTGCCCCATGAATCTATATCTGTAATGCCAAAGCTCACAGAATCTCAATATAAAAAAGAAGCTAAAGAAGCTGTTTGTCGATGGAAATGTCAGCAGCTATCGACGGAATTGGTTAGAATGGGTTTTCATTTTAATGAGGTTGAACATGTTTTGTGCTCATTTAAGGAGCAGTTGGATGCAGTCTTCGGTCGTCAAAAAGAACAAGATGCAACACCTTTGAGGCCAGCATCTGTTTTAGAAGGGGTACTATTCAAGAATCTGATTGAGTCGGTCGAGTCAACTGATCCGGTTTCTGTTCTCTACGACGAAGGTGTACAAAATGAGATGGAGGAAACCGCGGCAATCGAACGTGATCAAGAGAGAGAAGTGTTGGAAGCTATATACGCTGAGAGGTTTCAGGTTCAGACGTTGAGCGATGCACACCATGGCTCTGTTGGTAGTTTTGTGGACAGGAGGCATCATCATTATGAAATCATTGTCAATGCAACTGACTTGATGTCCCCTGCCCGTAACGATATGTGCCATCTGCATGTTCTCACCCGAGCAGGGTATCCTCTGACATCTCCTCCCAATGCGTGGTTTACAAACCCGACTCTTCCTCCCACGTTGCTGCGTCGTATCAGCATTCATGTCCAAACTAAAGCAAGAGAGTTGATTGGCCAGGCTTGTGTGTACGACCTTGTGGAATATGTTTCTGAAAATTTATCTGCGTGGCAGAAAGAGTACACAGACGAGGAGGCAAAAATTGAAGAATGTACATTAAATAATGCGAGAACGGACTATGATACGGATGAAATCGATTATTTCACTGCAACATTTTCTGCTGATGAGAGAAAGAAACTATCTCGACGACAACGTCAGAAGCTGCGTGCAGCAGAGAAATCCCATGCACGTGATGAAATCCTTCTCGAAAAGCATCGCATAAAAGAGCAAAAGGATGAAGAGCGCAGGGAAAGAATACGCTTAGAAGACTCAACTGTCTCGTCTCGCAGGGCAGAGCAAGTCGTTGAGATGCGATGGAAGGAATGGGTACAAGAGGAGGCCGAAAAGGCTGCTAGGAAGGCTATGAATGACGCATTTCTGAGAGATGAAAGTCGAGAGAGTGCTCGAGAGGCCGCGGAGATGGCTAAAATCGAAGTACTTAAGTTTCATGGTGAAATTGGCGATGGTCGAAGTACTTGCAATGCTGCTGCCCTGACGCCAGATGAAATGCGTGACCAAGATGTAGGAAAAGAGAATAAAGAAGAATATGCTCCAACCAACACTCATATGGAACAAGCCGAACAGTCGGACACCTCTTTGGCCGCGATCTCTTCTGCAGCTGCAACCACTAAAAGCAGTCGCAACGCAACTGCCAAAACCTTAGCGTTTACCGGGAAGCTTCGCATGATGTACGAACAGAAGGCAAAAGAAAAGGCAGTAGGTATCTGTGATAACAGAGAAAGGGACGAAGGAAATGACACTTTTGAAACAATTCATCTCTCCGATGCGATTTCAGTCAACGACACCAAAAAGAATGAGTCAACATCTTCAGATCGAGTCCCTGCGCCAGTGATTACACCTTCACCTTGTATTGATAAAATCCTTCAAGACATATTAAGTACCCAAAGAGAACAGCCCTGGCTAGTCCATTCTGACGCTCGTATACCTACGGTTGGATCTGACAACGATCACAGAAGTCAAACTCTTTCTAATGCCGAGTCAACGAGGAAATGTAAAATAAGCAATTCGTTGCGAGAGGAGTTGGAAAAAAAGTACAGGAGAAGTCAAGGTGAGTCAGGCAAAGAAAGGCGAACTAAAGGAGCTGATACGTTTCACAAGATGCTTTCGAGCAGAAGCAAGCTACCAGCGTATAAGATGCGCGATGAAGTGTTAGGGACAATTCGACATAACCAAGTGACCGTCGTCAGCGGAGATACAGGCTGTGGGAAGACCACACAAGGTGAGCCGTTTCCATATTTGCTCCATTTGGATTGCTTACATCATCGCTCTTACGGGTTCTAATAAATGAGTTCTCGTTCGATTCGCAGTGCCACAGCTTGTCTTGGATGATCTCATAATCAACAACCACGGTGCTGATGCTAATATCATTGTTACGCAGCCACGAAGGATTTCTGCGATTGGCGTTTCTGAACGCATTGCTGCTGAAAGATGTGAACAGTTAGGCGAAACCGTTGGCTACTCTATCCGATTGGAAAGCAAGCGATCGTCGAAGACAAGACTGCTACTTTGTACAACAGGTGTCTTGATTCGTAGATTACAGGTAAACCCTTCCTTGCGTTGCTTGAAACTGGCGGGTTACCTCCCTGTTACTCTTCTAGTCTAAACCTCTCATGGACTGTCACTCATATCTAGGTAGACCCTGACTTGGCGGCTGTATCTCATGTTTTCGTAGATGAGGTGCACGAAAGAGACCTTAATACAGACTTCCTGCTGATTATCCTTAAAGGCTTACTAAAAAGGAGACCATCGCTGAAGCTTGTTCTAATGTCCGCCACTTTGAACGCAGACACATTTTCTCAGTGGTTTGAAGGTTGTCCTATTGTATCCATTCCCGGTCGAGTGAGTCAGTTGGTATTCATAACATATTGTGGTAATATATCTTTAACCATATGATCAATGCGGGACACTTTAATTTTCAAGGCCCAACCAGTGACAGAGTTCCGCCTTGAAGATGCACTTGAAGTAACGGGGCACATACATCTAGAGCAATCTGACTGCGCGAGGAAAAAGAAACCAGGAGAGAGCACTGATACCAATCCATCAAAAACATCTCTCAGAAGGCTGTATCCAAATTACAGCAAAAACGTAATTGACTCGCTGGCTATAGTTGACGAGTCTATCATCAACTATGAACTCATCGCAGAGCTATTGCAATATATATGCAGTTCTCTTGAAGAAGGAGCAATATTGGTGTTTTTGCCAGGGCTGAAGGAAATCACCACTGCAAAGGAAACGCTTAGTAAATTCGATTACTTCAGGGATTCCAATGCTATTGTACACCTACTTCACTCATCACTTTCAAACTCAGAGCAAATCGCTATCTTTCAAAGGCCCCCCAAAGGAAAGAGAAAAATTGGTAAGCTTTTCTTTAAGATTGTGATGCAATCATTAACGCCTCACATTCACACGACTTGTCTATCTCCAAATGGTCTCTAATTCTTCGTCAAGTTCTGTCGACAAACATTGCAGAGACTTCTATAACCATAGATGATGGTGAGTGCATACTATCTGTCATTGCCGCTGCTGCTGCCGCTGTTGTTGTTATTGTTGTTTTTGATAGCACCAACCGAGTGTTGTGTTGTTGTTAGTTGTTTTTGTTGTTGATACCTGTCGAGTAAAGGAGAACAGATACGACAACCTTAACAAAATTCCAACGCTTGTGGAATGCTGGGTTAGCAAATCTTCTGCAAAACAACGAAGGGGGCGAGCGGGAAGAGTGAAACCTGGGTATTGCTGGCATCTATATTCCACCCACACTCATGAAAAAGAAATTGATGACCATCAATTGCCTGAAATGCTCCGTGTGGGGCTCGAGGATTTAGGTGAGCGCAGCATGATAGCTCATAATTTGGATTTGATGATCAAGTATCCAAGTCTCTTCTCTCTATGTTGCCGTAGTCCTTCAAATCCTTCTACTCGATCTTGGGGAACCTTCTACGTTTCTTAAGAAAGCTATAAACCCTCCTTCTGACCTCGCCATAAATAGTGCCCTTGAACTACTTGAATCAATTGGAGCGGTCGAATGCACACGGGATAACCAAGCTCAAATTGTCCAATCGACGACAAATCATTGCGAGTTGAACGTTTCTACAGCACTGACAGCACTGGGATATCATTTGGCGACGCTTCCGGTCCACCCACGCCTTGGTAAAATGATGATTTATGGTGCCCTTTTTGGTGTCTTTGATTCTTGTTTGACAATTGCAGCAGCCATGACATGTAGATCGCCATTCATCAGCTCATTCGAAAACAAAGGCGCAGCAGGCTTAGCAAAGAGCGGCTTTGCTCCTGATGATCACATTTCAGTTCTTCTTGCCTTCAACCAGTGGAGAGATTTGCGGCAAAAAGACGGACGGCAAGCCAGAAACTTCTTAAGAGAAAACTTTTTGAGTTACACATCCCTTTCAAATATGTTGCAACTGCGCGGGCAACTGGAGAAGTATATGCTTGATATAGGGTTCTCACTGCCTGCAAGTTCATCAAATCTCCTCTCTGTCGACAGCAACGATATGCATCTAGTGCGTGCGGTTATTGCAGCAGGTCTCTACCCAAACATCATAGTTGCCCCTCAAGTGTTTTCTGGTAAAACTGCGGGCGAGGTTGCATTTCGCGGTCGACAGGGGGAAGTTTACTTACACCCTTGCACAAATGCTTTTTCTGCCCATAGGCTTGATAGTCGTTATTGCTGCTACCACGAAATTGTCAAGACTAGCAAGGTGTTTGTCAGAGACTGCACTACTGTATCAAAGTTTGCTATACTTTTGTTTGGTGGTGCCTTGAAAGTTTATCAGAGCCATGGCATTGTAGTAGTTGATGATTGGCTGAAGTTTCGCATCCAAGCCAAACCAGCCACACTCGTGAAATATTTGCGGAACACTATCGAGGCCATGCTACTTGAAACTATCATGAACCCTCAATTGGATGTGTCGGGAACCTCTAAAGGAAAGGCTGTAATTGATACAGTGAGTGCTCTATTAAAGATCGAGAGCATTCCATTGTAGGGGGTGTCAAAGTTTTTCATGTATTCCTGTAAATGCAGGCATGATCATTATTACCATGCAACTATATCATAGGATTATTCTGGATTTTAGGGATTTTTACATAAAAAATGAAAACATTCCAAATTGATACTTTCAATAAATTGAAGTGTTGTTTCACAATTGATTGGATGCAATTTCCTTTTTTGTTTAAGCCTATTTCTCGAAATCGATTGAAATATGCATGAGCTTTGTACCTTGTACTTTCAGATGTACTTTGTATGTACCTTCGGATGTACTTTGTACTTTCACTTTTGAAAGTACATAGTACATCCGAAGGTACATTTCAATGTAGGAATCAATAGTTGTTCTACGGGTAGTAAAAAATGGGTACAGAGTACATCCGAAAGTACATTTATGTACTTTTGCGTGTACTCAGTACTCTCGATTGTATTTTGTACTTTTAAATGTACGTTAAAGGGTACAAGATGTCTGTTAAACAAAGTAGGAAAACACGATTACTTTCTCAAAAAATCAAAAAAAATACGTTTATTATGCGCATGCACATGCTTCTTTGTATGAGTGTATGTACAAGGACTAGAGTACATACATTCCCTAAAGTCCTCTATGATGGGGTATATCTACAAATAATATTACCATATATCACGGATTTTAGACCCCACGGATTATAAGGTATATGTTTTGCTGATTTTGTTGACATTTGTGTTTTTCACCTTGTAAAACTCTCACGGAGGTTCTAAA
>JALLPC010000415.1:0-13449 GCA_036940045.1 Stephanocyclus meneghinianus | reverse complement strand
AAAATTATGATTGATTATTTTCTACTGACTTTCTAATTTCAAATTTAAAAATGTCTTTGGAATTCTGTAAAAGAATTCGCAGAAATTCTGCATAGGATATGGCACCTCCATTCGTGGGCAGTACGACAGTTTCCTTCCAGACAAATGCAACGAGACATCGACGGAAAGCGACCAACAATTTTCTCTCCACAAAAAAATGGCAGACATGGCCGTAAATGATAAGACACGTGGACTCGACGACGATTTCGACAATGAAGATCCCATTCAAACCGTCCGAAATTTATCGAGACGAGCCAAAGCGCTCGAATTGCAAGGCATTGACTCGTCCCTCCTCGACGAAGTGGCACCCACCGATATTCGGTTGCTGGAGGGGGCTCATTTTCATATGAATCCTTTGTGATGTCGACAGGTTAATGAAAAGCGTCAATTGCAACAACAACAGGGACAGAAATCTGTCAAGAAGCCGCAGCAACAACAAAAAACAAAATCTGTCATGAATTCAAATCCCAAAGGAAATCGTGCCAACGTAACGACTGCTGCCGAACATTATTCCTCGGAGTCGGAAGACTCTCTTTCCAACCCGGAGCCATCCTTTACCGATCCAATATCAAGATTTCCTACTCGAGTTGCCGCTCGGTTGAATACTGCGTTCGATTTTCTCATGGAAAAAGAGAGAGGAGCCCACCGTGACGTTCCTACAACGAAGCTTCATGTTCAAGGCCACAGCGAATCATGTCGAGTTCTATTATCCATGCCAATCCAACAAATCGTTAGCATTACGTCGAAACTACTTCTACAAACAATGAAATCCGCTCGATCCCACCAACGCTCCATGTACGGCCTCTGCAGAAAGACGAAACATTCTACTCCACTGTACAACATATCGCAAGAGCAGGAAGTGCTCGGCGGCGGTACACTCATTGTCCTGAGAGGAAAAGAAGACATTGCGCAATGGGAAGTGGCATTGCGAGAATATACGTCGCTGAGTGTGATGAATCACGCCGAGTTGCAGTCGAATTTAAGGAAGCTTGCCAACACTGCGGCCAAGTGTGCTGGATTTGATGTTGTTCTATCTGCGTAATCTCAGGCTCCCGTCATCTGATGATGCACAAGAGAGATAGGAGATAAGAGTGAGCTCTACTATCTTAGCTACTATATCTAACACCCCCCCACAATCCAATGACCCAATGAGAGGTGGTTGGATTGTATCTGTGCAGAACTTGATGTGATGAGCGTCCACGGGTATGCTGTCATGGAGCATTTAGCTGCCGCTGCCGCGAAGTCACTCATACACATATCATCAATTGTATTGTCGTGGAGTACCGTTTGTTCTGTTTGCTTACTGTATGTCGTGAAACATGGGGAGTAGCTGGGTGGTACATGTCCCATGATGTAGTCTACATGGCGATAGAATAATGTGCGATCCAAAATCTTTGTCATATGGTCGGCGACATTGATGGAGGTGTGTATCCGTTCTAGGATCATTAGATCCCTTTCTACCCATTCTGCAAGTGCAAAATATCGTATATCCATGTGTCGTGTTCGTGAGGTGGGTTTTTGGGCATTCGCCATCGCTGTACATGCGTCATTGTCCTCATATAACATTGTCGCCGCTTGTTGAGGGATTCCAAGGTCCCACATGATGCTCCTGATGAAAAGAATCATTTTCCCGGCATCACATGCTGCCATAAACTCAGCTTCCGTTGAGGATAGCGCGACTGTTGGTTGGAGTTTTGTTTTGTATGCTATGGTGCCACCCGCAAGTTGTACAATAATACCTGAAAAGGACCGTCTAGTCTTTGTGCATGTTGCCCAATCCGAGTCAGCGTATGCATTTATATTGAGCGGGGCATGTTGAGGACGTGTTATTGTAGGTGGAAGTGGGCCATGGAGGGAAGTCGCACATATTGGGAGAGGATGTTCCGGGAGTGTCATAAGTGGTTTGGCCCGCCAGAAGTATATTCCATCTTTGCGTGTTGCAACTAAATATTTGATTGCGTGTTTGACCGCCTGGAAATGTATCTCTGCTGGATTTGCACTGTGTTGTGCGCATTTAACTGTTACAGTGGAAATGTCGGGACGACACGTGATCATCGCATAAATCAATTCCCCAACACCATTCCTGTATCCAAAATGGTACCGTTGTTGTAGGGCACGTAACATATCTGGGTCATTATCCCCAACGGTGTTGTGGAAGTTCTTTACAAACGACTCATGTGTAGGGATGGGTAGTGGGCGTTCTGCCATCAGTGGTACTTCTTTGTGCCACAGTTCCAGATATTTTGCCCCCATTTTTTCAATGTAGGTTTCGGCAGAAATTTTAATGTAGTGGCGTGATTGCTGGATATCAATACCATTAAATAAGGTCACTATGCCTTGTCGCTTGATGGGCATAGTTAGGTGATCGTCAATAGCATCGTAAAACGAGTTTGCCAACTGCATGGATGGAGCTGCGAATTCGAAGTCATCGACTTGTCTCTTAAAATAACACTTTTCTCCTAACCATAACCCCGTATACAGACAAGGCTCATGTGTCGTCGGCTTGAAATTGTGTTGCTTGATCATTTTGTCACACCACTTCTCCCATAGTCGAGGTGATTCTGGATGACCTTGCATTGCCCTCATCACCGGTATTACGTACCCTTCTGGTATGGGTTCTTTCCCTTGGTGCACCCACCAATCACAGAATGCTCTATCCGGTTGTATGTAAAACCCTTGTTTTGGTGCCGGAGCCTCGCTAAATGCATTGCACACATCGGCCCCAAATATAAGTAGGTTTTCTGCTGCCGATATTGCATAAAACATGCGTGATGCGGTGTGGTCAACGCAGTTAGCGTAGGTGTAATCTAGTAATCGAACCTTTCCACCTCGAGTGGAACCGTCACATGCGCATCGAGCTTTCTTTCGTTTGTCCAAGTCTTTAATATTGTATGTCCATACCAGATGAAAGACTTGCGACCTATCTTGAACCATTGTAGGTGTTCCAAACATGAATTGCTTCTGATATTGGTCTAATTGGAGAAATTCAGACTGTTGCCATTCATGCCAGTCCTCCTGTTTAAGCAATTTTCCTCTTGTGAGTTTAGAGAAGGCGTAGTTATATACTCCGCCACTGGCGACCATCGGGACCTGTTGTGTGTCAATAAACTTCTCGTTGATTAAGAAACGCGTGTTCAACTGGTCAATATTTACTTGTGGGATCCCGTCTTGTGTCAAACCATCCCTCAATTCAGCATGTGCCATGAGTAAGTCACAATACATCCGACCCTCCTGTTTGAGCCTCTCCAATGTAGTGCGAACATCCATGATAGACTGTATTGGCATACCCCCCACCTGCATTAACCATGCGCCTTTAATTCGTGATCGCCATCTTGGTATTCTAGATGCGGGTGTGGATGGATCCATTAATGCGATAATCACTCGTTTATCTTCCTCAATGAGTCGTAATCCTGCGGTTGGGTGGTCATTGGGGTGCCATCGTCTTATATCTAAGCGCTCTTGAAATGCATCATAATATGCGCTGGGTGAAAGGTATATCTGTTGGAAGGCGTTGTTTTTATTTTGCAGCCCCAGAGTGAGAAATTCGATAGCACAGTCATCTTGTTTAGACTCTGTTTTGGCGGCGCTCGCCGCATATGCATGTATCGGTGGTTCGGGGCTGATGCGAAATGGCAGGGGATATAGTGTTGCTTTTCCTGGTATTTTATGCAATGGCAAGTCTGGTACTGTTGGGTAAGGCGCTGGGGATGGGGTTGGGGTTTTTGTCCATGTTTCTTCAGCATCTAGCTCCATGCCCATGTCATACAGCAACTGAGCAGCGGGGGGTCGTTTCGGTTGTAGGTACCACGCTTCATCAAATACCGCATGATGTGAGGTTTTAACCACTCCCGATTGGACATCAATGTACCGAATGTTATCATCTGTTGCCGTATATCCCAGGAATATGCCAGTGAAGTCATGTCGGTTTAGCTTAGCCTTTCTCTTTCCGGTGATCTTGACACATACCCGTGAACCAAACACCTTTAATGTACTAAGATCAGGCTTATTGTCCCACCATGCCTCATACGGTGTTTTACCAATAGCACTGTGTGGTCGGCGGTTCATGAGGTATACGGCGTGCAGCGCCGCAGCTGACCAGTACTGAGCTGTGAGATCTGCCCCGTATAGTAATGTTCTTGTAATTGTCGCTATTGTTTCATTGTATCTCTCAGCTTGCCCATTCTGAGAAGGACTATCAGCACCAGTAGGTTCCACAACATACCGAAATTCATTAAGAACCATGGTCTTCCATTCATCACTCCTTGCTAGTTCCCCTCCTTGGTCCACCCGAATTAGACCACCATCCTCATGACCAAATTTAGAGAGGAAGTGTCGAATGATCCCCACTGGTGGTTTCTTTGTCTTGGTGAGAAATAACCATGCATATCTTGTTGTTTTGTCGACCACAATGAGGTAGGACGTGTACCCATCAAAGGACTCCACAATACGGTCCGTTTTAAGATTTGTGGTCCGAAAGTCTTCTGCCGTTGCCCGTAGAAAACCAAAGTCCATATGGAACTGTTGTCCCCGTTTACTAATTGAAATTGGGTTGCGGCCAACTGGCTGTTTCCGAATTCTAGCCTGTTCCCTGAAATCGATATATCGAAAAGGGTGGAACTCAAAGACCTGTGGAAGGCCAATAGCATGCTTTGGGAGAGCCTTGAGTTGTGTTTCATGGCATGCCCCCATTCTTAGTGACCAAGTTTCCGATTCGAGGATTTTGGCACGTGTTGTGGGTTGGTACTTGGTGGCTCGTGGTACTCCTTTCTTAGGGACCGGTACCGTCTGTGGTATTCTGTCTCTATCCTGCATCACAGCTTTGTTGATGTATACATCATCACCATGTTCTGTCTGATATATGTGATGGCTGATGGAATTGCAGTAGTATAGTCCATTCTGTTGATGCAATGTGATTCTTCGTGTCACCACTGGGCCTGTGAAGGTGAGTGTCCCCGGAGTGCCAACTTTACCGCCTTCCTGTATCCATGTCTCAAACTCTTTTGATTGATCCACTATGGCTTGTGGGGAGATAATAGTATCTGACGCGAATGGGTTGTAAAAGCATTTGGTGCGTATTACATGTCCATCGTCACATTCAATAGGTAAGTCCCCTACATGTTGGCACATTGTCATGTCAATATGGCTGTCTGCTTGCTCGAGTGCCATCCCGACCTGCACAGGTTGTTCCAATTGCTCAATATTTTGCAGCAGGTTCCAATTGTTAGTCATACAACAATTGGCACCCGAATCCGCCATTTTTCCTCTATCCCATTTGAGTGTTGCTTGCTGGAAGTATGTGCGACCATATCGTCCGACATCGGCAACCATGGTGGGTGCCATGACCTGGGTGGGTGGATGGTTGTCCTCGACTTTGACGGGCTCTACTGTCTGAAGCACCTCATTTACCATCCTTTGCAGTGGTACCGTCGTGCGTTTTATCATGGGGAGTGGGCGGACAGTAGACAGCATGAGCTGGAGTGTCTCGGCTAACCGTACCGTTTTTGGGGAAGTGTTACACTTGGGGAAGTCTGTGACTGCTGTGGGAGAGTCTGGTCGTATGTTGTCGAATAGACATCCGTCGGGTATGGTCAAGCACTCGCTACTCATGCTGTCATCATCCGAAGGTTCAACTGTCTTGTTCGGTTGTACATCATCCATATGCTCCTCCGTCGGTTGTTGGTTGGTTGGATGCTGTCCCACTGTCAGATTCTCCGACGTTAGAGTGTGAGGAGGTACTATTGTCACGGTCTCCATTAGGTGGGCCATATGCATTGTGTTAGTTAGTGGAGTGGGGCGACCTTGTCGAAGCTTGCACTTGTCATTCAGTATCTGCCCTGTGTCGTGAACCGTATGCCGATGAGCTTCCGCCGCTGCCTTATTTCAGGCCTGGTCATCTTCGCACATTGGTTCGTCGTCCTTGAAATACTCCCAATCCATTTGATCATCCAATTCATCAATGTCTTTCAGGTATCTGTCCATATATGTGTGTAATACCTGGAGTGGTCTCGCCTTTGATGCCTCTGTACTGTTTGGGCATTTTAGAGCTTCCTCATTGCGTCTAAACCAATTCTCTGCGGTTTGTTTCATGGCGTCAGCATTACCTGATTCGCTCATATACTTTCGGATGAGAATTGCCATCGCAAGAGTGTCACATTGGACAGCTGCATGTCCAGTCCTGCCACATGCATGGCATTTAACATAAGGGTCATATGCTCTTCGACGTCTTGGGTTATTTCGTCCCCGGTATGGTTCTGGAGTGGGCCTCATTGCTGTATTAGTTGGATCACGTGTAGTTCGAGCTGTCTGATTTATTCGGTGTCGGTGCGGAGTATATCCCTGCATGTATCGGTTTAAGTCACTAGTAAGAGTTGAGAGCGAAGCTTTCTTCGTTGTGTCTGTCTGGGTGGAGTGTTCAATAGCTGGTGGAATCCCGATGTGGAGTGGGTCCCTGTTGTAGACTTGCTTATTGTGTGCTGTAGGGATAGACGCCTGTGCGACTTTCAATACCCTATTTTGTGGCCTGGTGTCATTCACAAACTCATCATCCGAGGCGTCGGCATTGGAGTCGGCAATAAACGTTGCCATATTCCCAATTTCAAAGCGTGCTGGCAGTGGCGCATCAGGTGGTCGCTCCATGATTGCCGTTTTTAGCATTAATGCCGCTGCCTTATATGTTACCCCTCCCTCCTTTTTGACTGCTTCTAAGAACTTCAGTGCTGCCTTACGGGGTTCCACCGTTTCACCTTTCTTCTCATATAGCTGCATTATGACGCTAAATTGTCCTGCATAATCAAAAATGTTACGACAATTCCCAAATGTGGGCCACCGAATGTCTACCATGTGTGGTTTAAAGGGATCCACATACATTTCGAGTAGGATATGGAGCATTTCATACCCGTTGGGAGGGATTCTATTCTTGGCATTCAGTAGGAGCTGATCAAGCTTTCCAATGTGATCTATATTGTGGGGTATGAGATGTCCATAAAGTATCTTCGCGAGTGCTTGACCCATACGGTCATACTTGATTTCGCCGACTCCCGGGATGCATAGGCCGACAATGCCAAATTTTACCTCAATCATTGAGAACGGCATAACAGCAATGTTGTAGCTGTCTATGAGATCGTGGAATTGTGCCACGAAGTCTATTACATCGGATTGACGAGTCGATGCCAGAGGATTGAATATTCCAATGTCCTGAAGAAGCTGTTTTTGGTTGGGCCCTACAATCTTTCCTCGTGAAGTGGTCATGTGCCAGTTTGCCATGAGAGTTTGGTGTTCTGTTTGAAAGGCCCTATATGCCTTCCTCGGGTTGGAGAACCCAATAGCTTCCAAATCCTTAACCGTGAGGGTCTCGACCCCATCTAGGCCCATGAGGTATTTCGTATCTTTTGTAAAGGCATTTTCGAACTCCTCGTCGAACTGTGACTGTAAGTTGTGTGATGCCTCTCTGCATAACCCTTGTGTCCTAAGTCGTGAGTGTTCCTCATGATTGATCGGTGGGACCCGTTCTTCGATGATTAGGTGTGGGTATACTTGTCGGAGTTGGGTGGGTGTCATGTACGTAGGATGAGCCGGTCTCTCATTGTCTTGGTTGTCACGAAACTGTTGCCACCGGTTAGGTGGATGGATGCGTTGCTGCTCTTCTATCCATGGTGTGTGGTGCTCCAGGTGTTCTGGTGGCTGTCCTACTCCGTTCTCCCGTTCGTCCCGTTGTTGATCCTGCTTCCTATTTATATCGGTGCCGTATTGGACCGTTACCCCCTGCCACCTGTCCTTTCTAGTTGGCTTTGTATTTATGCGTTGGGTACCATCCCGAATCCTTACATCTGCTAATGATTTAGCCGACTGACTGGTATGACCTGCTTTGGTCTCCGGTGGGTCGACGCTCCTACGGCTCATTCCCGTGTGACTATCTGTGGTGGGGATGTCCACCTGGTCCGGGACCGTGTCTGTGTCTTGGTGTGTCATTGACCGCTGGTATTGTGACGTCTCTGCAGCCGTTTGTTGATTCCCCCATGTCTGAGTCAGTTGTTTAATTGTAGCTTGCTGTTGTTTGCTACAAGTTATCAACTCCTCGTGGTGTATCTGTGTCGCTGACTCCATGAACTGTTTTAGTTCTGCCGTGTATTGTTCCATCGTGCTCCTCAATTCCTCTTTCATCGCTCCAGTCTGGTTGTCAAATTGGCGTAGAGCATCTGCCACCTTTGTTGTGATACTGTTCTTCCACTGGTCGGTAGCTCTCTCGTTTGATTCCTTGATGGCATTGTCTACTAACTGTTGGACATGTGATTCCTCCAGTCGGTTGCCCTCGTGGTTGTTCATGCGTTCGTTGAGTTGGCCCCATTGCCTCTTCCAATACGCATGATCCTGCAGCAGATCGTTCTCCAATTTCTTAGTTTGCTTCTGTACCCCATTCAGTTTTGTTGCCAACTCTTTGACTTGCGGACCGAGACCGGTGATATGTTTCCATTGCGCCCGTGTCTCATTGATGTTGGACTGCATTTTTTGCACCTCGCCTTTAGCTTGTTCCAACTCGGTTTGTCGAGCCTCAACTGAGTGCAAGAGGTTATTGATGCTTCCAATTTGCTCCAATACCTTACCATTGTGTTGCATTTGCTCTTCCCATGTATCCATCTTAGTCCTGTTTTGTTTGATGGCGAGCTCGATGCGTTGTGACATTTGGCTGGATTCAGTTGCCGCCAAATTGAATTTGTTTCGTGCCTCATGCACGAGACTGACCATTTCTTTGGCCTTAACTTGCATCTGCATTATTTCCTGCATCTTGTGGGTGATGTCTTCATGAGCACTCATGTATTCCGCATGTGTGTCTGCTATGGATGTCTCCCACTTTGTATACCGTGCATTGATCTGATCCTCCACTTCTTGATGCATGTCGGCTTTGATTCGACGGAGTTCCGAGTGAATTGTGGTAATCTGTGCCTCTGTTGCCACACTGGATTCCTGCACAGTCCGTATTACCCTCTCTTCCAATCGTTTAAATCTCTCATTAGCCCTGTCTTCCATTCTTTCCATGCGCTCATGCGATTGTGAGATGAGTGTCTGCAGGGTGTTCCACACATTGGGGTCAATTTGTGTTGTGAGACTCTGTGGTGGGGATAAGAGTTCTGGACTAGAGTCCCCGTCCTCGCTGGATTCCTCGTTCGTCCCCATCTCGTCCATCATTGCCGCCGTGACCTCCGGGTCCGATTCGCAATCAGATCGTTCGTCCGCCTCAGCCTGATCCCTGAGTTGTTTATGGTGGTCCCATGCCGAGGGAAGGGGCTGGTTTAGCTTGTTGTCGCCGGCCTCCAAATATTCGCGCATGGGTGCATCAATTTGTTCTAGTAATTCTTCCACAGTCATGTCTTCTGGTTGCTTTCGAGGTATTGTCTCCTCTGCATTGATCATTTCTCGGGGTGGTGGGGGCGCTGACGCCTTGGGCTGTTTTCCTGTTTGTGCCGCGCTTTCCTGTGCTTTCCGCGTTGGTTTGTGGGGACGGCCCGTTCGTCGCGTTGCCTTTGCCACGGGCTTCGTATCCTCCATGTTGTTGAGTCCAATACGCTTCCTCTGCGCTGTGAACTTTGTGTTGCTCCGTGATTTTTTGTGTTATTGTTGCGTTGAAGGGTCTCGTAACCTCTCAGGCTCCCGTCGTCTCATGATGCACAAGAGAGATAGGAGATAAGAGTGAGCTCTACTATCTTAGCTACTATATCTAACANNNNGGGTCTCGTAACCTCTCAGGCTCCCGTCATCTGATGATGCACAAGAGAGATAGGAGATAAGAGTGAGCTCTACTATCTTAGCTACTATATCTAACAGTCAGTACTACTGCTAAACTGGTATTGTACCTACCCTCTGTTACAATGCAATACGATACCCAACACTCCTCACGAAATAATTATTTGAATTGTCTCATCCGTCACACATCGCGTCTTGAGGCAGAATGAATAAGTTCATCGCCATCTTTGCATTTAGTCAGTACTTCTTCTGTTATGCAGTCGTCGCATATGTTTTGAAACTGCCACTTTCGGATCGTGGCTACAATGTGGGTGAAAAATCTCTAGAGTGTAATCATAAGGACTATGTTATCGACGGTGAAAATAGAGCAAAGAGCGCGAGGATTGAAGGATCACTAACATCGCGGACTGATTTCATTCGAAGAGTGATTATTGCCACTTCTTCAGCTGTCTTTTTTGAGAAAAATTCGCCTGCAAATGCTGCGCCACCGTTCGCGATAATGGCAGAAGAAGTTGGCTACTTTCCTGTTACAGACGAACGTACGAGCCAGACTGTAATGGTTCCTGCTAAACCGAAAAGAGAAAGTACCGAGCAAGCCACCGAGTTAGCAAAATATTTACAATCCACGGGGGCGATAATGTATGGGGCCTTTTGGTGTCCTCACTGCTCTCGGCAGAAAGAACTTTTTGGGAGAGAAGCATGGAAGTTAATTGATTACGTTGAATGTAGTCCGAAGGGGTACCGATCAAAGTATGCAACATGCATAGACCAAGGCGTCGATGGTTATCCCACGTGGAAGTTTGGAAATGGTAAGATTCAAGGAGGTGAAATGGAGCTGATGGACATTGCCAAAGTCAGCGGATACCTCGCAAGGAAAGACAGAACTTTTGACCCAAATCTGGAAGGTGGAGTTCCTGCACTAGGTGGTGGGGCCTGTCAGTAATTGTGATTAATTTCTAAGCAGAAAGAGTGCATATATTTGTACGTGTCCTTAAGTACTTTAAATCTTGGGCAGTGTACTTTATTATCTGAAGTTAGTAGCCAATATACCAACAATTGACTACTTAATTTTTACTAAGCCGATCTTTTTCTGCTGTTGTAAAAGCAACTCCATCTCTTTCTGTCCCTTCACCACCAGAACGCCATTGTATGTAGTCTGAAATACTCATAGGACTGTCTTCAGATGATTCGCCAGAAGTCTTCAGTGTAGTTGATACCTTCTCATTGGGATCAGCAAAATATGCGACCGATATCCTTGGAACGCTCACAGCTCTCAGCAGATCTTTCTTGGGAGTTTTGCTCCCAATAGACGCAGGACCAGCAACTCTATGAAGTGTCGCACTTAGCTTGTGTCGAGTCCATTCACTCAAAATAGATCCAATGTTGACGACTATTGCGCCTTCAATATATGGGATCGGTCTCCATTGATTATCTACAAAAGCCTCTAATCCTCCTACCCCGTCAGTTAACAGTAGAGTTAGAGTTCCATAATCAGAATGCTCTTTGCATCGATTTCCCGTGTGCTCGTCACCGGCGTGATACCGAAGAAGTCGGAGCGAGTCGTTATGCTCATTGTGTAAAGTAACAAAAAAGTCAACATCATCCATCCCCAGACCAACTGCAATACAGCGGAGTAGGAAATCTTTTGTTGAGCGAACTGCTCTATACCACTCCTTCAGATCCTCGAGAAATTTTTTCTCGATATCGTCATCAATACTGAATTCAACTCCATAGAACATGGCATAAATCTTTGGATCAGAAGGATGAGCCACAATCGTGGAAGATGATTTCATGTCAAGAATTCTGGAAGCTGCGATGAGTGCCCTTTTTTGTAATTTCGTTGTTAGGTGAAGAGACTTGATCATGAGAAAGCCACTCTTTCTAAGAGCAGTGGCAACTTTGTGTGCAACAGAAAATGATGGAATGGTGTGCGTTTGAGCTTCCAAATTGATGAGTGGAAAGTTGTCATTGATAGCAGGTTCAGGCACGTCTTCGGGTTTTGAAAAATGGAGAATTGTGGCAATTATATCTTTAAGAGTAAGCAAGTACGAGCAAGCATTTGAAGTCAACTAGTGCTACATTCGCGCACCTTCGTTCACGGACATTCCAACAGCCAAGGAATAAAGCGCAGCAAAAACTTTAACGCCATCTTTCTTCTGCAAGTCGTGTAGCGCATTTAAGAACCCAACTCGTGGAAGCAACAACTTTTCGAGTCCTCTATCCTTTTCGCACCCTTCTAACCCATCGTGGGCTGTCTTCCTTTCATGGTTCTTGGCATTATGCTCCAGTGTCATGTCAACTTCCATCCTCACCAGACAAGCACTCTCATTCGTGAGCCCTGGACTGAGATACGAAGGCGGAGAGACAGATAATACGTTCCCAATGTAACCAGTCTCTTCTTTAAATTCACGTTCTGCTGCTTGAGCCGGGTCTTCATTTGCATCGATCAAACCTGCCGGCAACTCAATAGTGTATCCATCCACTGGAGGTCGAAACTGCTTCACGCAAACAATTTCATCCCTTAACGGATCACTGTTGTCATACTTCAAAATGGCAAGTATCACAACCGCATCTACTGAATTTTCGGATTTTTTGGTGGTGCGAACAGCGCGATCCCATTTACGGAGAGTATTGCTTCCAGCATCGTGAGGATCTGGGATAACATGATACGAGAGAGTTTCTAGACGCATCCATCTTGTTGAACCGACAGTCTCTGTTTTGCTGAAGTCGACGCGGGGCAAGTCGTTATTCGAGGAAGTCGAAGACATGGTAGCGAAACGTCTAGGAATATAACTTCGAATTCGTGATGATAATAATGTCAAAGGGAACCCTGTGGACGAGCTAAATATCATATGCAGGGCAAACCACTGAAATAACGATGATGGGGTGCAAAGGTGTCGACGGATAGGGATTCTCGCCGACATGGGAAGTGATGGCAGTTTTGCATGAGGCCAGTGTGATAGGAAAGATTGGGAAAGATCATGGTAAGATCCTGGAAAGAAACCAAACCAGATGGTACGATCCTATTTTCGTGATCACTCCGAAGAAAGGGGGGCGCGTACCATAACTCTACACTCTAGAGATACCATAGGATTTTGAAAATTCTAAATAAATGGGCAATGAACACGAACGTACCTGTGATGTGGCACTTAAGGGCTCCAATACGTGTCCTTCCACACCCGGGCGTAAACACCTCGTTGACACAGGTTGACACCCGGAGACAACCCACAGTTGAAAGACCAAATACTGGACATGATGTAAGTTGACCATGTCTGACAGCTCGAACGTTACCATCCTCAAACTTCGCCGCCCCTACCCCGGCACCGGCCGTCCATCCAACCTCGACATAATAGACGACGCCTGGGTCGCCGACAAACTAAGTGACGATGAAATAGAAGTTGAACGAAGTGAGGCGGCCATTGCCCCACTTCTTGAAGACGAGGGTGAATTAGACGATGCAGTTGTTACCACCGCCAATTCAGGCTCCGCTGCTAGTGGCGCTTTGGAGAGAAGGAGGAAGGTGGAAGGAAGATGGAATGATTTGGGTTTGGATCTTTTTGACAATGGGGGGGCTGCTGGAACGTCTCAGCATTCTGGAGGTGGGGGGCAGAGCTAGTTGTAGCTTTTCGCTGAGGGATTTTCTAGTTTCGCAGGAGGAGAGCGTGTCGTGGC
>JALLPC010000414.1:0-13489 GCA_036940045.1 Stephanocyclus meneghinianus | reverse complement strand
CATAATTTCCATCCAACCACATAAGTAACTTGTTCACCTAGCAACTTGTACTTAATATTTTTAACTACAAAATGGCTTACAACACCCAAAGACAGTCTATTGTCCTCTGCATCTCAAATTGTCTGTGACTGCTAAAAATATGCTTCTGGCTGCACCATTCCAGACCGTCCTCCTATTAATATCTGTGGGTTCATAAGTTGCAATAAAGTATTCCACCATGCTTGTGCATGTCAAAGGGAGGAATGGCAGTTTGTCAAGATGATCCATCCCCCCCTGAAAAGAACCCATACAACTCAGCAGGTCTCAAGCACTGCTTGCTACAACATACACATCATGAAAAGTTAATGCAATCATGTCAAAATTGCAGCAACTCCAAAACAAAGCAAAGTGCAAAAGAGAAGAATGCATAAGAGCTCAGATGGTCCATATCGAGAAAATTTCATCATATTGTGTTTAATACTGGGAAAACTGATGTCAAGTCATTAGCAGGGAGACCTTGATCAAAGATACCTAAATAATGCAAAGAGGCTTTCATGAGTAAAGTTGGAATTTTAACTCAACAGAAACTATGAAACAGTGAAGGCCTTGGTGTTGCTGTTGCAAATCATATCAATGCACAGCAGTACAAAGATGAACCAGCCAAGTCAGTTGGGAAGAAGACTCTGGGAGCTCTTACAACACCTTCCTTTTTGAAAAGTTCTAGTACAATGTCATCAACACCATCCTGCTTTTAATTTGATGTTACATCTCAACTAAGCAGAGCAATCACAGAGAAGATCAAGACACAAAGAACCCTAAACCTATTGACTGGGTGATGATTCAGAAGCACTAGATGACCAATGTTGGTGTGGACAACCATCTTAAATGCATACCTCCAGATATGTCTGAAGCATTGATAGGTTACCATCTTTGTGACACAATTTACACTACCTTTGATCATGTTGATTTTACTGACTTCAAGACATTTGTAAAGTATTTGAATGCACAATACTGCCAGGCATGGAAGACTGCATCTGGTCATCATGTTCCATTTAGTGCAAGTGTTTGAGGGAAGACATGGTTGGTATATTGGCATCAGAGATTGAAGACTGCTGGGAACAGAAATCTCAGCAACTGTGCATATTCAACTCTTGATGACAGCATTCGTCATATCATCTCGGAAACATCAAAACTTTGACAGAGGAAGGGTTGCTCCTCCATCTCAACAGCTTCTGAATGCAGTCTAAGTCCATATCTTGAAACAGATGGGGTTTGTAATCAAAATCATGCTGCTGTAGAGGCATTGGATGAGGTATCAAGAGCAATTGCAAATATGAACATTCACCTGCATGAGAGCAAGTAATTTGATTGACTAAATCAATTGAGAGAGAAGACTAAAGAATACCAAGAATGGTTGGAGATGTATAAGACAAGATACCAGCACACAAAACTCAAATTGTCAGGAGACAATCTGACATTGAAACTCAACCGCATCAAACAAGATAATATATCGGCAAAGGGAGCAAAGAAGAGGTACAAATTGGAGTTTAAAAGGATGAAAGAACAGATGGGCTGGTCATCTCCACCATGTTCAGAAGGTTCCTTTTTTGATAGCACAGAATCTGTAAGTTCTGAATACCAAAGAAGTGACAACAATGATGAAAGATAAAAAAGTCCATGTAATTTTTAAGACCATTTATCACTATCCTTTTATTGTTAACAGTCATGTATTAAAACAACAATAATCAATTTATAGAGGACTTATGAATTCCCTCTCACAACTTGCTCTGTTTGACAACTGCAAAGATTGTTCTTCGAGCTCTCTCTTCCTGCATTTAACATTATGTGCAGGCCTGTAAATTTCCTGATCATGAAGTGCCTGAACAATCCCTTCTCTTGTGTAAGAAATGCCATCATACATCTTGAAATCATCAGTTGGCACAACAGGAAGGTAGCTTGTACCAAATGGGACAGTATTGAGTGGAGTAATGCCAAGCTGCTCCATCTCTTCTTCAACAGACTCAATTGACACACTAAATGGCCTATCTTCTTGTACTATATAATTGTGGAGTCTAACACATGCCATCAAAATAGCAGACACTCTATCCATTCTCCCTTCAATTTTACTGATAAGAATACAAAATATGTTTACGAGCCTCCCAGATGTGATCTCAACATGTAGTTGTAGTTGTGACAAATAATAATTGAATGCATCTTTCAAGCAAGCCAAGCAGTCAACCCCAATACATGGTATTAAAAGTTTTTTGACAAAGTATTGGCCGCATCTGCAACGCCATACATCCAAAGAGGCAGAAAGTCTATAGCTGCTTTTAACTTGACACAAGAAGGATAAGATATATTGTTGTTAGTAGAACCCAGGGATACCACTCAAAAATAAATAAACTTTAGATCGCTGGACACCATAACCTGATAGTTCAGTCCATAAGATTCATAGTGACCAGAGTAGAATGCAATCTGGTTTGCAGCCTCTCTCTTAACAAGTTTATTGGTGCATTGAAAAAAGACATCTAATGCTCCAACACACCCTGCAATGATTTCACTCATGCTCTTTTCTTCCAATCTGAATTGATAGCCAATCATTGCTCAGAAGATGTTGGTAGATGAATATCAAGTTCCGGAGCAGTGTTAACTGCATGGATGAAATCATTTACCAGATGATAAGCAGCTCTAGGTGAACATGCAATGATATGGTGTATGTCTTTTGGTCTGTCTCCTGACATGTAACGTATGCCTGCAGCCACAATTTGCTCAACATAAATAGGTTCGGAGCATCGATTATTGTATTCATTGCAGTTGAGGATAGGGTCCAAGATCCGAACTAGCTTTCAATGGGTCGGGACAGACATGAGGTATTCATTTTTGAATCTGCTTTTGTGCAGCATCTGTCTAACATGAGCATACCCGTCAAGCCTCTCATGGTCCCATCTCTCATTTTCAAAAGCGCTAGTTGCATCGAAGAGAAACTTCATATCCTGAAGGTTTTGGAGACTATCAGTAGAAGCACCGTCTTTACCACAATTTGATCTTTTCAATAGAGGTACAGATGTATCGGCTGAAGTTGTGTCCTCCTCCAACTCCCAATCAAAACTGTCCATACAGGAGATTGTATCTGACAAACTGTCATTATCAATGTAAAAATTAGGAGTGGTATCAATGCTGAAGCTTTCCAAACTGTAGCTGTCATCATCACTTGAAGGTGGACTGTGCAGACGATGGGTGCTCTCATCAATGCTATAATTGGAATCTGCATCTGCATCGATGTTGTCTCGGGATGATTCATCATGCAAGATACCCATAATTTGACTTGACTTGATGAAGACACGATTCCATGTAAAATGAAGCGATGGTTTGGTTTTTAAATGTGTCAGCATTTGTCTAGTATAATTATTGTATTGTACGTGATGTGCTCGTCCGAAAAAAAATTGCTGGGTGAGGATCAAAAAATGGGTGGGTTCCATCCATTAAAATGGGTGGCCACCCTCTATTTCCATAAGTTGCGACTTAGTGCTGGAAAATGGGTGAAAAATTGATGAAATGGGTGAATCATGGTGATGGTGGAAAAAATGTGGGTGAAATGTGTGAAAAACACACATGGGCAGAAGTGCTAACAACACCCCTAAAAGTGATCAGTGATTGTGTTTTTCATCATACATCCAACTCTGAGTTTGTGTGGGCTTAATCAGCATAGGACAAGTAAGACGCTTAGGCCCAAGGAAAATGGATGTGCATTGACCGTGACTCGTTCCTGTGTGGGAACCATCATCACCTTGAATTTTCTTATTCAATGACCAAGCTATAAAGACTTAGAAGGCAATAGATATTCACGATGGCTGCTGTAACTAATCTCTATATGTTTTTCTGTTGATCAGCCCCTTCCTTCGAGTACACCCAGAACATCTTCAATTTCTTTCTACCATTTACAAATCATCAGCGCTCTCTATAGTTGTATTACTTTTATTTTTTATTATCGATCACGCGACGCCGGCGTCCCTTGAAATTATTTTGAACCACTCACACAACCATACGACATGAAGCAATTTCCTGTTGGGGCTACGACTGCAACTGTTCTTGGTTGTTTTTTCATGCTTGGCTGTAATCCACTCTCAATACCTACCTCAAAAATACCTCGGTACCAGCTGGTATATATTCATGAACCATACCATCTTTTCAGAGGTTGCTTCTGAAGCGAATGTAAAGCGACAAGCCTTAACCTGGTTTGCGAACACTCACCCCGTCCACCGGCACTCAATCCTGCTGTAGATTTTTCACGGGTTTTCTGTCCAGAAGGAGCCAAGATTCACTCCAAACCTGTACCATAGTCATTCTTCGTCTCCCATTCCAAGGAAATCTCCCAATCGGATCAGCCTATCCTTCCTGACAGAGGCACGCCACGGTTATCTCGAGTGCTTCTTCGTCCCAACACAGCTCGTCAAAAAGTTCGCGGTCCTTTTGTTCGCTTGACGACAATAATTATTATTGCAGACCCTTGCAAGCAGGGGCATTGCTATCTGACGTTTGCTCGGAACTCTGTCGAGATCACGTCTAGGTTTGACTAGGTCATCAAGATAACATCAGTACAACCAAAAATAAGGGGGCACTACCAACAGCGCAGAGAGCGATTTCCGGCGCCTTGTTGGCAGAAGATCCTGTCGTCAAGAGGTCAGCTTGATCACACCGTTGTCGACCGCAGAAGGCGGCAAGTCGTTTCTGCGACTGCAGTCCAAACAACAGCCAGCGCTCTCTCACGGCATCGCGCCTTTCATGGCCCAATATCCATATTCTCACATCGTCGTTTTCGATCGATCAAATCAAATTGAAACACGCAATGGCACCGTACGAGAGCACAAGCACAAGCTCTGCCACGTTTACACCAGATAGCTATCAAGAACCTGGCATTACAAATTTTANACACCAGATAGTTATGAAGAACCTGGCATTATAAATTTTATACACAATTTGCCACGGTATGGATTTGGGAATAATGTTGTAGATTTTTTTGAGGGGGGCGTGGAAAAGAGTTCTTATGTCAAGGGGTAGGTCCTCATATGACGCGTGAAGTGATGTTTGATTTCACATTATCATCTATCTGGTTAGTATTTTTAGGCCTCTGCCACCTTAGCTCACACCGCTATTGCCCCCTCTCTCTTTCGCAACCTACAGCCTTGTAATATCCTCCTGCGTCCTCCTTCTCTTCTTCCTCCTGTGGTGTCTGGTCCTCCTCCTCTTTAAACTCTACCTCCCCTCCTCCTTCTTATCAGGGTACATCGAACCCCCCGACGATTCTGCCTTTCAGGACCGGCCACGAAGCAAACCACGCCAAGAAGATGACGAAGAGACCAGCTCCACTCATTCAAGTGGCGATAGATCGGATGACATGGATGAAATGTCCATTGATTCCACTATATTTTGGAAAGATCCTCTTCAGAGTTACGGAGAAGAATTGACAATGGCTGTGATTGCACGGGAGCAGAAGAACGACGAGGAGTTGACTAACAATAAAAGACGGTATCCTAAAGAATTTTCCACTACTACCAATGGACGCATTACTTTAGTGACTACTCCGGATCGAGATTCTTCTCAAGATGGCGAAGATGCCTTATTGTTTCGAGTGTACATCCCCCGTTCGCTGCGATTACGACTTCTTCGAACGTACCACGATTGCATCGTTCACCCTGACGACGTCAGCAATCCTCATACTATGATTTATGAATTCTTCACATGGAACGGGATACGACGAGATGTGCGGCGATATCTGGAGAGATACCGTGCCAGTATGGAGAGGGGGAATAATTCAGCGCTGGCTCTAGTGGAGCACGACGACGATTCTGACAGCGTTGACTCTTCCGATCCAATCACACTGGATGTCATCGCCTATGAACAAGCCGCCGATTACGACCTTCAACGCATGATGGCCAAGGCTCCCACTGTCTTTTCTACTGCCACAAATGGTTCCATCCAACTCGTCACGGCTCGCGGCAAAGATAAGAAATATCGCATTGTCATACCCAGAAAGTTACAGCCCAAGGTGCTGAAGACCTATCACGATTGCTTGGTTAATCCAACTCCCGAGAATAATTTCGAAAAGGTGTTGTACGTACACTTTACTTGGAATGGGATTCATGGTGATGTGGCAGAGTATGTTAGGGCGGGGGGATTGACAGAAGAGATGATGGAGAGAGACCCGGAGGCATTCGCCAGGAGGGAAGAGCGAAGAAGGAGACGGGAAGGAAGGAGAGACGAGGTAGGCAGCAGAAAGAGGAAAAAACGATCACTGTCTCCCAAGGAGAGGCTACGAAAGGCGGACGAAAGTAGGATCGAAAACGGTGACGACGAATCCTACATAGAAGAATCCGAAGCCTCTACCAAGCCTATTGGCCTCGATGAAATCGCCCAAGAACAAAAGAAAGACAAAGAGCTACGCCAACTCAAGAAAGAAGAGCCATTTGTCTTCTCCACCGTGCGATACGGCAACACTCTATTGACCACTGCTCAGAATTTTCGTGATAACAAGTATCGTATCGTTATACCCCGCAGTTTACAGGGGAGGATGCTCCTCACCTACAAAGAGTGTTTGCTGAATCCTACGCCTGAGAGGAATTTCGACACCCTGCTATACAATCATTTCACATGGAATGGGATTCACGATGACGTCGACTACTTCGTCAAAAGTCATGGCAGGATCCCGAAGAAGGACGATGAGAGTAAGCCTGGTGACCATACAAGTCCCTTGAGGATGAAAAGGAAGAATCCGAAGGACAACAAGGCAACCAATAGTCATTCAAAGGCGAAGAACGAGCGAAACATTGCAGATGATGTTGCTTATGAAGAGTTTGAGGAAGAGTATGACAAATTTGAACGCAAAGTCAGAAGGATTCGGATTACCTTTTTGTTGAGTGGGTTAATTATGATTATTTCGAGTATATTGTTCTTAGAGCTGGGAGTGAAACGTGCATTCAATTCGCTCAATGATGCTCGTGATGGGCTGCAGGTAAGTGACTCAGCAATACAAAACAAGTAAGAAACTTTACCTCGCGTTTGTGTTGATCCCCTGAAATCTTCCAATGTAGCTCATCGACAAGGTACTGAACCAAGGCTTGATTGTCTCGCGTCAATATCTCGAGACTCAATCCGACATTCAAGAAAGAGCCAAGCAAATCGGAACATACACCACATCTCAATGGTGCTCTGCCGACGTATCCAATGAATTTGCCATCGAAATACGTGATAAAACCTACGATGTCGGCATTCAATTACGAGACACTGCGTTGAAAGTGGAATCGGAAGTCAAGAGTATTCAGAGTGACATCAACGGCATGTTGTCAAAAGTTGATACTGTCGATCACAATCTCAATCAGATCAATATGACAATGACGATTGCCAAGGTCATTGTCGTCGTCATTGACGTAATCGTGCTCTGTCTCATGCTTGCATGTGCATTGGCTTGGCTTGAAAAGTTACACTTGGTATCAATACTGATGGAGAATTCATTCATCATCCCGTCCTTTGTTATCATGTTGATACTGTTTTGGTGCTTTACTACGTTGTCTCTCATAGGAGCAATGGCTGGGTCTGACTATTGTGCCATGCCAGATGAGAATGCCGTGAATATTCTTGTTATCAATCAGAGCAAGCTCAGCCCCCTAATGTTCCTTTTACTAATGTATTACGTCACGGTGAGTTCAAAAGTCATCGAGCTTACCCAAAGTATAATCTCGGAGATCCGGTTCTTAGCTCTTCGATCTTGTTACCGCAATATCATTAACAGGGATGTCTTCCAGACCGCATGCCGTTAAAACTCGAAGAATTGTCTAGAGCACTCAAGACTATTGGGGAGGCAGTTCACAATATTACTGGTGAGGTGTCAAATGCAATTGAACAATCCCGTCTTGTCGAGCAATGCGGAGGAGACGGCCCATCCATGCTAGTAGATTTATTGGGGATGGCAGACACTACCGTGCACGGGATTTTCAAAAGTTTGTGGGGTGTCAAAGAAGTAATGGAGTGTCAAAACTTTAACCCAATCTATACGACCTTTGTATACGATGGTAAGTTGTGCTTCGTTCTAAAAATATATCATCTTTTATTGGCTATCATATGTGTTTTTCCCCTTTTTATTCAGCGCTCTGCAATAGCGGAGTGGAAGGCATCTCGTGGGTTTTCTTCACCTCACTGAGCATGGCAATCTTCAGCATGGTGATGATTACATTGCGGGTGGCGGTAATTCAATTTTGAGGAACATCTTCTTCGCATATCTGAGGTATTCAACAGTTCTTGTACGACGTTGAGCGGACACGCACAAGCATCTGGACAAGGAGTTGTTTCAAACTAGAAAGGCTTACATTTAAATTCTTATATTGCTATCCAATCACAAAACACCCCGATTATTGTTTTATGTTAAGAGATTAATGCTTACACAAATTTGTCAAGTATTTGATCACTATTGTTCTCTTCAGGGATTAACGTCCAAGATGATATCCACGTCACTTTTTGAAGGATTTTATGTGAATTAGAAGATAACACAAGACTCAATGATTGCCCCAGCAAGAACTAGAAGGACGCCGGTGGCATCTATGTTGAGCGCTCCTTTGTATCTTTCACTTCTTACTAAAATTGTGTCATATTGACCTCCTCATGATGAAGGTCATAAGCTCTGAGTATGGTATTTTACAATATAACATATGGTACCATGTGGGTACGGTTCAATACTATGGTATGTACCATTTTTTGCATCACAACATTATAGAAGATCATAATACTCAAGTGTCGAATGTGAGTCTTCTCGCGGGGCGATGATGCGTCGTCTGTCTGACGTTACATGAACTGAAATTGGGGAGGTCTTTGTCTTCGAAAAATCGAGAGCCGACCATTAGTTCAGATTATATGCGGTTTTTTTCTAGTGTCTCCCTACTGCCTGAACGACGGATGGTTGATGGGCGATACTGGCTGCTGCCGAACTCCAACTCACACCCCAGATCAGAAAACGGTAGTCACTGTACTACGCCAAGCAATCATCGAAGCAACGGCACCACGAAAAACTTCGGTGCATACCACCACGACTTAGAACCGATGACTACGAGAAGAAAGACGCCCGAATGCAAAAAGAAAAATTCAAGGAGTGTGAAGATGCCCGTAAAATCAAGAATAGTGTTGTTGATATCAATAGCTCTTTCTCTGTCTTGTGCCTTGGCAACGCTGCCAACACCCATCAGACAGCGACTGCCTTGGACGTTTACCAAGTCGCAAGAGTCGTTACTATTTCGTAATGGATGGCGTACTCGATGGAAAGATGTGCGTGGCGGGTCCTTCGCCCCGGTGTCTGAATTTGAAAGAGACAACGCTGGCCTACTTCCCGAGCCCTCACTTTCATCTGCACTTGGCACAGCGAACGACATTGGTCGCGGCGGAGGTGCAACAAAAGTTGCAAGTGGTGGAACATCTACAGTGCAAAGCTCGTTGGAAAATCCATCCTTTCAGAAGACCTCGTTGGAAGCAGCAGACTGCGCTGCCCCAGCTCAATTTCAGAACGCCGACGAAACCGAACCCATCTGTCGAACCGACCCACAGAACTCCCGCTTCTCTCTCTTCCCCCTCTCCCACCCCGACCTCTGGTCCATGTACAAACAACACGTCGCCTCCTTCTGGACCGCAGATGAAATCGATCTCTCCGCCGATTTGTCCGATTGGCACAACAAACTGAACGACGATGAGCGACACTTCATTTCCATGGTCTTGGCCTTCTTCGCTGGTGCCGATGGGATTGTGGTGGAAAATTTGGCAGAGAGGTTTTGTCGGGAGGTGACGGTGCCGGAGGCGAGGTGTTTCTATGGGTTTCAAATGGCCATGGAAAGTATCCACCAGGAGACATACTGTCTGTTGATTGATAGTTACATTAATGATCCGAAGGTGAGAGGGCGACTTTTCTCGGCTCATGCCACTGTGCCTAGTGTGGAGCGCAAGGCTTCGTGGGCACAGCGGTACATTGGCAGTAAGGCTACGTTTGCTGAACGACTCGTGGCATTTGCGGCCGTGGAGGGGATCTTTTTCTCGGGCTCTTTCTGTGCCATATTCTGGTTGAAGAAACGAGGGCTCATGCCGGGTCTGACGTTCTCGAACGAGCTCATCAGTAGGGATGAAGGGCTGCATTGCTCGTTTGCGTGTCAGTTGTATTCCAAGTTAATACGAAAGTTGAGTCAGGAGGAAATACACAAAATTATCAGGGAAGCGGTTGATGTGGAGAAAAGCTTTATTTGTGATGCCCTCCCGGTTAGTTTGATTGGAATGAACTCGCGATTGATGGGACAATACATAGAGTTTGTTGCCGATAAGATGCTGCGTGATTTGGGTTATCAAGCAATTTATGGCAGTAAGAATCCATTTGACTGTGAGTTCATTCATTTATGTTATTTCTTTCATTGACTACTCTACCCTTCAGCACATTGATCTCGCTCAATCTCACTCGGAACTCTATTATCATTTCTTTTGCTGCCTCAGGGATGGATATGATAAGTCTCGAGGGCAAAACAAACTTCTTTGAGAAACGAGTGGGTGAATACCAAAAAAGTGGGGTGATGGCTAGTTTGGAGGGGAAGAACTCAGATTCTGGTGCAGGAGTGGTAGTGAAGGAACTAGATTTTGGAGCTGATTTTTGAGGTGCTAAAACATGCAACGATGACTGCTACGAGGTGTGCGTGACTTATTATGCAATTACCGCTTAACTTTTATGAGTGTGATTTATTCCTTCTCAGTGTAGCCCCGAACTTTCAATATGATGCAGTTATTTGACCCGATGTAGAATGTGATATTTGATCTTTATTCTTCCACAGTCCGCATAGTATTTAATGATCAGTCTTTCTACACAGCACACAAATAATCGCGCAGACAACATCGAAGTGTCCAGTGTGCATTCAGTGTGGATCGTAACTTTCAGTTCTTATTTGTCAAACTTCTAATAGAGAGGGTAAGAAGGGTTCTCGAACCCGGTCCCATCACGAAACCCGAAACTTCATGTGAAACTAGATCTTACCTTTTATTACCAGCAGCCGCTGCAAGCTTTTTTGCCATTTGTTTGTTGTGCAATTGTTTCTTTTTACGGAATTATCTTTGTGTTGGGATGGTAGCATCAGGATGGTTGCATTGAGACAGCAGAGTGAGGACATTAACGGCAGGATGTAGCATCGAGACGGTAGTGTCGAGATGGTAGCATAGTGACTGCAGCGTTGGGACGGTTGCATCAGGCTGGTAGCATTGGGATAGTAGCATCGAGATGGTAGCATTGTGAAGGTAGTATTGGGAAGCTAGCTTTGGGATGGTAGCTTTGGGAAGGTAGGGTTGAAACTGTAGCGTCTTCAGCAACGGCTGCGGCTGCAGCTGCAGCGATGCCTTCTGCAGCGATGGCTGCAGCGATGGCTTCTGCAGCGATGGCTTCTGCAGCGATGGCTTCTGCAGCGATGGCTTCTGCAGCGATGGCTTCTACAGTGATGGCTTCTGCAGCAGCGGCTTCTGCAGTGGCAGCTGCAGGAGGGTGTCAATGAAGCAACAGCAGCAATGACAGTGATGGAAGGGAAGCAGGTGGCAGCGGCAGAAGCAGTAACACAACAACATGCTGATTGTTATAAATAAATGGCAAATTATGTAAATATTACGTATGATGAAATGGTCTTGAAATTATTTTGAGTTAGTATTTAATTTTGATCAAATGATGTTTAATTGACTTAAATTAAATATTTTATACCTGAATTAATCAATTAAGCTCATTGTAATTATTTATATATCTTGATGATAATTCATTCGGTCAAATGATATTTAATGGACTTATATTAACTATTTAATACATTAATGAATCAATTAAAAGGTTACTTAATCATTACTCTTCCAAATTTAATTCTCCTATTGATACCAGTTGATTGTTGTATTTTGTTACCATTGCACAAGTAAATGGCAGGTACGTGAGCTCAACTGTTGTATACTGACACAGCCTATTGCTACTGTCTGTTTGATAGCAGTTGATTGTTAAATTTTTTGTTACTCTCTCGGTGATGTTGATTGTCACATTTTTTGGTGATAACGGCGGGCTGTCGCCACAACAGCTGCAAGAGTGTCAATGCTGGGGAGGGCAGAGACGGCAGCAACAGAAACATAGATATTGAATTGACTTATATTAAATATTTTTTTACATTAATCAATAATTTAATTTGTTACTTAATCATTACTCTTCAAAATTTAATTCTTCTAATGATATCAGTTGATTGTGGTGGGGACAGCAGAGACGGCAGCGACAGAAGCAACTGCTGTGACGGCAGTGATAGAAGCAATGGCGGGGAGGGATGGCGGCAACTGCAGCAATGGCAGCGATGACAACAGCGGCACCATTGGCAACAGTGGCAATGGCAACAATCGCTTTGAGGGCAGGGATGATGGCGACTGCAGCGACAGCAACTGCGGGGAGTCAGCGACGGCGATGACAGTGTGTGACGATGGGGAGGGCATGGACAGCGGCGACTGCAACAAAGGCAGCAAGAGCATCAACGGCAGCGATGGTGGGGAGGGCAGTGACACCAGGGCCGCGGCAAAGGCAGCATTGCTGGGGAGGTCAGCAACGGCAGCGGCCGTGGTAAAGTCAGCAACAGCGGTGACTGGAACAACGGCAACAGTGACAGCGGAGGGCAGGGACAGCAGCGCGGGCAGGGACGGCGGTGGCACGACGGTGGCAACAATGGTGGCAGTGAGGGGCATTGTGGGGCAGCAACAGGAAGCAAGCAATGGTGGCAGCAATGGGCAGGGACAGGCAGCAACGGCGCCAGCAACGGGCAGCATTGGAGGCAGTGACTGGCAGCAGCAATGGGGGCAGCGACAAAGCCAGCGACAGACAGCAACGGCGATGGGGGCAGCGACGGTGCCAGCAACGGGGGCAGCAACGGCGCCAGCAAAGGGGGCAGTGACGACGCCAGTGACTGGGGCAGTGTCTGGGGCAGCGACTGGGGCAGCGACGGCGCCAGAAATAGCGCTAGTGATGGCGCCAGCGATGGTGCTAGTGATGGCGCCAGCGATGGCGCTATGGATGGCGCCAGCGATGGCGCCAGCGATCGCGCTAGTGATGCCACTAGTGATGGCGCCAGCGATGGCGCTAGTGATGGCGCCAGCGATGGCGCTAGTGAGGGTGCCAGCAATGTCAGCAGCAGCAGCAGAGGGGTGGTGACTGGCAATGTTGACTTTTTATTTTTGTTTTGGTGTGATGTCAGACTGTGTCACATCTCTAGATGAAAATAAAATAATCCTCACGTGAAATTAAGATGCATGGTGTTCTCATATTTTTTTCACAGCACTGAGTTGCATGGTGGGCAATATTGAACACCTATTCCCGAACGCGGAGTTGAACATAATTCAATCTTGGCCCCGGTCAATTTCTGTCATGGGCTATTCACATACACAGGGGCAATCACTCCCTCCAAGATTTCATGTGAATGAACACAAGAATAAATTGATGTTTAAT
>JALLPC010000413.1:0-13441 GCA_036940045.1 Stephanocyclus meneghinianus | reverse complement strand
GAAGGGTGGCTCCATGGATGGATAGCCATTTGACTAAAAAAAACTGCAGTGAGAAATCTTGGGAATGTTGGCGTATAAAATGAAAAAAGGAACAAACCCATCATTGCTGCCTATTCTTTGTGAGTGGCAAGTGGCAGACAATGGCGGTGGGTGATTGTTTCCTTTGTGGACTGAAGGAGGGAGGGCAGCTCCATGAACAGATAGCAATTTAATAGAAAAACTGTGGTAAGAAATCTTGGGAATGGTGGCAAATAAAATGAAGAAATAAACAAACTCACTGTCGCTGCCTTTTCTTTGTGAGTGGTGAGTGGTGGATGGTGGTGGCAGCTGGTAGTTCACTTTATGCCCTGAGTGAGTGAGGGTGGCTCCGTGGGCGTATACCAATTGAATTGAAAAATTTCAGTGAGAAATCTTGGGAATGATAAAAAGGAAATAAAAAACACAAACAAACTCACTGTCACTGCCTTCTCTTTGCAAGTGGCAAGTGGTGGACTGTTGCAGTGGGTGATTGTTCCCTTTGCAGAAGGGAGGGAGGGTGGCCCTGTGGATGGATAGCAACTGAATTGAAAAATGCAGAGTGAGGAATCTTGGGAATGATAAAAAAGGAAAAAAATAACACAAACAAACTCACCATCATTGCCTTCTCTTTGCAAATGGAAGTGACGAACAGTGGCGGTTTGTGATTGTTCCCTTTGTGGTCTGCAGGAGGGAGGGCATCACAATGGATGGATATCAATTGAAGTGAAAAAACTGCAGTGAGAAATCTTGGGAATGATGAATAATAACATAAAAAAACATAAACAACCTCACCGTTGCTGCCTTCTCTTTGTAAGTGGCAAGTGGCAGACAGTGGCAGTAGGCAATTGTTCCCTTTGTGGACTGAGGGAGGATGGGTGGTGCAGTGGAATGATAGCAATTTAATTGTAAAACAGCGGGTGAGAAATTTGTTACTTATGTCACAATAGCAGTTCAACCATATGCACACACCAATGGATAACTTACATTCTGTGGAAACTAAATGAGTGGTCACTGTGTGACTCCTACAAATTCCAATGTCACATCTCTGATCTAAATACATAATTACTAGTCTACTTTCAATGTTAAAAATTGGAATGTCAGAATGTGATTGTTGTCTGATGGCCAGTAATTTTGAGTGTAGTTTTGAATTCTGTGGATTTCTTATTGGAATTTGTATCTTAGCTGAGGAGTCCTCGGGGTATGCAGTCCACACCACAGCTCTCTTCAAGATATCTCAATATCTTTGGGAGCATGACCTTTAATACTAACAAATGGATGCATTATACCACAAAGGGTAGGATATCACATATGGCTTGGAAAGGTATTCAGCAAAAGGTACCCCTCTGAGAATCCAAGTTTAATCTTGTAGACACACATTTTGCCTGATGTGGCTACCTTTAGTAGTAAGGTCTTTAAGGAGGACTTAGTATATGTCAGTAATCATGCTAATGATCCATGAAAATCCAGAGCCATCAGTTGCTAGCCAGTGTCTAGATGCCCAGGCTATCAGCCCATTTGGATACTTCAAAGTATACATCCTCCTGTATACCAAAATGGCTTTGTACATGTGTAGGTTGACATATGGATTGGTAGATGAGATTCCAGGGGCATTATCCCATTCAAGACATTTGACCATGTTGTCAATACTTTTGAAAGCTACATCAAAATTATATAATTGAATAGACAGGGAGATGTATTTGCTAACAGTCAACTAAGGTTTTCTTAAGACAGTCTTTCTCTTGCATGTGATATTAGGTCCCTTCTCCACAGATTCAAAAAGTGGCTGCTTAGAGTATTGCTGTTTGGAAAGAAAGAGGTTCAATCATAAGAGAATAAATATGCTCTTACTATAATTTGATAAATTGGGGTTTCATACTTTGATGATGACAACAAGGTTGTGATTGTAACTGACAATCTTGAACACACTCTTAACATCAACAAAACTTGAATTGTGTTCAATGGAAGCAGGTGCAACAGAGGTGGCAGGCCAAAGTTGATTTATCTTTGCCTTATCTTCCAAATTTGCGCAAGGTGATCATTAAGAGTAGTGCTGCCAGGAGAACTACCACTGATAACTGGTGCTGCCTTACTTCAAGTTTCAAACCCATGCTCAGTCTGTTGAGACACTAAGTGTAAACATCAACAGTGTCTCATTCCTCCACAGCATCACAGGAAGTGTGGTGCAGAGGAAGAGAAGAAATGGCCTGTGATCCTTGGGTTTACATAAGAGAAAAATAAATACTGATGAGTTAAAAGACATATTATGTGGAATTTTGTTCCGTGTATCCTGACATTGAAAACAAAGGAGGTACAAGAGTACTTGTCTCAGTAAATAGTGGTCCAATTAGATTGAGATTTATTTTGAACAGAGACACAAAGATTCGGCTTTATACTTTTCTTAGTGTTCCTGTTTTGACTACCATGACCCACGAGCCAGATCAATCCTACCATTCATTCAAATCACAATTTGCTCAGAATTTAAGAAGCTTTGTCTGATGCTCACATCAAAGGAGACATTCTGATGCTTCTTCCACTTTGGATGTTGGGGCTGTTAGTTTTTGGAGGCACTGGCCCAGTATGGATGTTTGTTACATCCAAATCTGTTGTTGATTTTTGTTTTGGCAAGGAACAACAATTCAAATGCATGGATCAAGAGTGATGCCCTGCAATGGAGAGATCTTCAGTCAAGGAAGAATTGATATAAATAAACTCAACGATGACCAATTCACAAAGGGAATCACTGCTTTGGCAAGGCACAAAGGCTTGATTGAGAGACAGATAGGAAATATTATCATTCAGATGACCAAAGAGAAGAGAGATGAGTCAAAACAAAAGTTGTAGAAGGTAGAGTAATCACCTTAAAATATGGCCACCATGCCAAATTTCTTCCCTCCACAAATAATTGAAACACAGGACTACTTGGATGTACCTCAAGAGGAAAGAGACAACATAATGTTTGAGGTGCAAATGTAGAGGCATAGAGTAATAGATTCATGGCATTCAAATAATTACCACCAGAAAAATGATTGAATTCTAATCACATCATGCTGCTGTAAAAAATGTAACAAAATTGGCATGGTGGTGTTGGGATTCTTTGTACACAAAAATGGAAAGTGAACTTGATCATGCTGGGGATGTTTTTGTCATGGGTGTGGCCATAGATTGTACGGCAACAGAATTGTTGTATCTGTGATGGCATTTGTGTGGTAGACCAATTAGTGGTGCTGTGGCAGAAATGGCCATGGTTAGATTTTATGACAGAGTGACATTATTTGTTTTAGATGGTACCATAGATACTATGGTGTAGTATCATGAAACAGCACATCACATGCCATATGTCTCCAGCACCTGATCACGTCCAGGTGTGATGCTACCTATCTGTTTAAAACAAAAAATAATGATTTGTAAATTTTAACTACCAAAATTCTTCTGCAAGTGCCAAAAGAACACCTTATAATTGCAGCACGAATAACATTCCCATAACACCCTTTGAAATGTGCCTAATCACTCAGAAACCTGTAATGTACTCTTTCTGACCCATGGGATAATCAGTAAGGCAGTTATCACCACCAAGGAGGCACCTCCCAGTGGAATTCTTAAACCAAACTCTACATGATCACAAAGTTTCATAAGAAAGAGAGAAGTACTGTCTTTTGACATTCTAACCAGTGTGCCACCTACTTCCATCCTACCTTGAATCAGCTCAAGTCTGAAGCCATAAGACACATAGGTACCAAATCTTCCTACCTTTCTCTTCCATATGTGTATGTGGGTTCCAATCCATGCTCAAATATTTTTCATTAGTCAGGAGAATGAATCAAATTGAGCCTTCAAGGCTGTACACAATTGAACCCAAATGAAACAAGAAATTATATAACAGAAATGAAACAGGTCTATTGTGTTCCTTCTAGGAACAAGAAGACAATATTTCAGTGGGTTATTGATAAAATCTTGCTCAAAACCTTGTAAAAGCATTTATAGGCAGTTTCCAACATGGAGTGTGGACAAGTTTATGACAGGAAGCAAAACATCCACTAGGGCCACATTCAGAAAAACTTGCCAAAAGAAGGCTGAACAGCTGAAATGACTGCGCCTGTCATGTTTGCTTGGGTATTGGAGTCATGCATTAGAAGCCTTCAATAAGGCATTCTTGTGCTTTGAGCCATCTTATGCAACTTTACAGTCTCTTGATTCAAAATTTAAAATTAAAATATTCATTGTTTGGGCTTATGTCACAAGGTAGGCTCAGTGCTTGGCATATCATCAAATTTTACAAACATACAAAAATTCTCACTGGTCTGTTTTGTACCATTGTGTATATTTAACCTTAAAACCTGTATGATACCCTAAAATACTCCCATATTCCCTTAACATCATGTGAAATGTGCCTTAAAAACACAGACACCCAAAATATACTCTTTCTGACCCATGGGATAATCAGTAAGGCAGTTTTCCCACCAATGCGTCACCTCCCAGTGGAATCCTTAAGCCAAACTCTAATGATTGCAAAGTATCAAAAGAAAAAGGGAAGAAATGTCTTTTGATATTTTTACCAGTGCAGCCCCTAGGAGCTCAAGTTTGGAGCCATAAGGCACATAAGTACCAAAATCACCATAGCTTTCTCTTCGATATGTGTATGAGTATTCCAATTCCAATCTATGCTTAGACATTTTTCACAAGTCAGTAGAATAAATCACGAGTCTTCAAGACTTTATATAATCAAATGCATAGGAAACAAGAAGGATCACAACAGAAATGAAGCAAGTCTATTGTGTTCCTTCTACCAACAAAAAGAAAAAAATTCAGTGGGTTCTGTATTAAGACTTGCTTAAAACCCTGCAAAAGCATTTATACACAGTCTTCACATGGAATGTGGACAAGTTTATGACAGGAAGCAAAGCATCCACTAGGGTATCATTTGGAAAAACTTGCAAAAATAAGAAAGCTGAGGAATTGGCTGTTGTTGGTCTTCACACATATCGTTCTTTTTTCATTTAACCACAGAAAAATTGTTTATTAATAAGTCACCAATTTTGATGGTACTCTGAACATTGTTCTGTTGATCAGATACATATCACTTTCATGTTAAAAGATTTGGTATAAGATGATCAACTCATGTTATCAGGATCAGGTAACCATGGAAAAATGAATCTTTTTCAAAAGTTATCAAGTTTGTTGGAAACTAGATTATCATTCTGGAAAATTCTACAACTCACTTCCATATCAACATGTTGTGGATAAAATGATCAACACATATTTTCATTATGAGGTATCAATAAGGCTGATGGGAAACATTCATCATTCTTACAATGTACCTAATTAAAGATGACATTGGACATACCAAAGTGGATGGAGGTGCAACCCAGATGCCAACCAGACTTAGTCCACAAGCAATTCAAGATGATCAGAAAATTGTCATAGTTGCCAAGAAGGAACATTTCTATCAGGAAGAAGACTAAATACCTGCTCTTGATCCTATCAAGCATTACAAATATACTTTATTTCTGATGACCCAGAAAAGAAAAATGTTTTCTGGGAAAGACAATTAATCTACTGGACTACCTAGACCAATTGGATGAGTTTCTGTGCATAGGATTACAGGAAGTTGATCTGTCTCCTGGTTCATTGACAAATATCAAACAATATCCAAGAAAACACAGATACCAGCTCTCAAATAATCCACATTTTTGATATATCTGGAATGAACAGCATTCATTCAAGGTTTGAATCTTCCAATGTTGATACATTTTTTTACCAGGAGTGGAATTCAAACATGTTGTGAGTATAGCTCCATATAAGTCCACCTCAACAGAAGGTGGATTGTTTCATTTGATTGATTGTTCTCATGCTGACAAGTATCCAATGCAATGCACTTATCAGAACTCGGATTGGTGTATTGAGAGAGTTGATAAGATTTGTTCTTTGCTTTTGTTTTGACCCTATGACAGTGGGATCAATATGAAAGTAACCAAGGCAAAGCAGAGCTGTTTCTCTGTACAAAAATGAAAGCATCCATGAGAACATTACAATGAAAAAAGTGGCAACAAGGGAGCTCTCTAGTTACACAGCATGTTGGAAGTCACTAATGTTAAAACAAAAGACCTAAGATATTGTAACTTAGTGTTTTCTTTCATGGAAGTATATTTTTTGTAGTGATCAAATTCTTACCTGCCTTCTGTCATTTTTTCCTCTTCATCTTTGAAACAGTACAGTACTTTGTTTCCTCTGCTCCTTTCTTATCAAAAGAAAATCATCCTAAGCTGATTCAATCATGTTTTCTCAACTTGACGATTGGGTTGTATTGTGCAGTAAGGTTTTATTGAAATACTATAACTAAAATCCTTTATCATCATCAAATTTGATTGGGTATGCAGAAATTCTTTCATTTCAGAAATGACCATCATACAACACATAATTCCAACAATCATACCAAAATTACATTGTGACAGTTGAAAATGTTCAAAATGTCAGGAAAAGAGGCACTTCTTGTGTATATTATCACATTGCCTGCTCTTGCATATTGAAAATGGGTTTTCCTGATTACATAATGGTAACATTTGTGTTTGAAGCAGCTTATGAAGTATTGTTGACAAGAATGTTTCATTTTGCTCACAATAATAATCTAATGTTGTAATTCTGAATAGAGTTCTCATTCTCACCTTCTCAGCAATTTGTCACGCCTCCATCATCCCTTATCAACTGGCCTAGTTGAGTAAACCAAAATAGATTGATGTTGTGTTGAAAAATGGTCTGGACATTGTTGATATCTATTTACCAGATGATATGATTGAAATCTTTTCCTCTTTTATCCAGCCAATGAAGTAATTGAGTTGTGAGTTAACAATTGCTTGTTTATAAGTGAAAACCTACAACATGAGAGAGCATTCTACGTATGATTCCATAACTGATGATAAAACTTCAATTTGGCGAAAAGTCTGGAAATCAAGCAAAACCAAAAACTTGTAGACTCTTGAAATCCTGTATCCCCCTCTTAGTGCCATCAGGTAGATTTGAAGATTCCAGAAATGAAAAATGATAAAAGGAGACCTTTTGAATACAAGATAATGATCAGATTGCCAGTTTGAGATGCCAATTTTTTGGTAAAGACACCAATCAATTAAAACAGCGGTAAGCAATTATTGTGGTCAACTGATTAAATGCACCATACTGTTCCAGAATTCATTTTGACACTTGTTCTTTTGTTTGACAATGAGTTTTATTATTGACGTCAGGATCTTCTCTATATCAAGGAAGTAAAGATGCTCAGGCATGGTTTGAAATAGATTCATCTCAATTTCAAGTGGATTGTAATGCTTTACAATCAAGGGGTAATGTATTGATTCAATGGTATCCATGTCAGTTATTATATCATCCACAACTCCTTTAACATGAGAAGTTGCAAACTCAAATATATTGCAGATATTTTTGGGCATTTTTGTCAGCAAATGTTTTACTGATACTAATTGTTACAGGAGATGAATTGATGAAGACAAGTTATTGAGTTCCTGATCATTTCAAATGCAAGCTCAGTCACTGGATAAGAAGAGTAGTTGTGCCAATATCAAAAAGTGATAAGGGGTATATGTGAGGCTTCATCACACTTGACCACCAAGCAACACATTGATTAAAAGGGAAATTATTGTTGGAGAGGTTTAAATCCTTAAAGGGGCTGAGAATTTGGTCAAGAAGTCAAATTCCTCATTGTAGGCAACAGGGTGTGGTTATATTTGCATAGATGTCTCCATATGCAGAGGAAGTTTCCACTAAAGTTGGTACATGTGTTTGAGCATCTTTCAGACAAGTCACTAATCATTCCCAAGAACACCATTGATTTGATTGATTATCCATCTAGGCAATTGAAGAGCATTCATCTCACCCAAGACACTGGTTAACAAGTCATCATTGTTCTTCTTCTTATGGCATAATGCCAGTGGAGTGGTGTGACTTCTGCTTTCATTCCTGGTTCTGATAACATATTCAAGGTTAAGAGTTGTAGATTGTTGAAGTTGTACCTGCTTTGATTTTGTTTGCTTCAAATTCATTGGACAGTAGTCTAACAAGAAAGACTCTAGTATCTGGTGTGGCATTTTCAAGGTCAATTTCATTTCCACAGAGTGAATATGTCATGCTAATGTAGGATGTAAGCACTAGTTGCCAGTCAGTTTGTTGTTCAAATCATCTTGATATCCAACCCAATCGTATTTGGGTTATAACCTTCAATTTTCTTTGTAAGTATGTATGCAGATTTGTGGGCAAATGATACTGAAGAGTATGGTAGATTTTTCACAACTGAGTGTAGACACTGACAATAAGAGGATGTTATTTGATTGTCTCTAATTGGCAACTTGATAAAAATGGTTCAAAAGTGAGGGGTAAGTATTCATGTCTTGGTTCATAGTTCTTGGATGCCCCATTGACCTTAATTTATTGAGTTTGTGAACACCCTAAATTATTCACCACTCTGTTGATTGTTAAATGAAAGGACATGAAAATCACTTGCCTGTCTAACTGGATCTCATTCTAGTGATTTTTGACCATGTAGCTAATGATTTTGGTCACATTTTGCAAATTCTTCTGCAAGTGGTTGTTATGGATGGTTGCAATGAGAAGTTGGAATAAGATTCTTCTACATGAAGATCATCAGAACCACTACTTTTTGGAATCAAACAAAGCATTGTATACAATAACTTTCAATCCGCCACCAGAAATTTTCAGATCTCTGAAAAAAACTTGACAATGTGAGGAGGCTTATCATTGGAATCATTGAATACCCTCTTAGCAGAATAGTGGTCATCCATGCAAGATGGAGTGCTGTTGGTTGTCTCTTAAGACTGATAAAGCTCAATCATTGATTTTACCAAAAAAACCTTTTCCCTTGGCTTCATTACTTGCTTTTAGCTCCACTCCCATCAACACATAGATCAAAAACTGGACCTCAATCATCAGCATGATGGTCACAAATGCTACAATTGTCATGCAAATCATAGGTGACAAGCTATTCTTCACTGATTCCCTCTGCTGTGCTTGGTTTTTGTCATCAACATCAATCACATCTAGTAAGTTTTTCCCATTCCGGTTAAAGTTGTTGACCACCTCTTCATTTCCTTCAGATCTCTCTGATGCTTTCTGGCAGGGACAACTTTTCAGTTATCTACTCTTTGAGTGAGCCAAACTCTTCCCACATGATAAAAATGAATATCTATTCTTTTTATGATCTGAATTGGAGATATTAGGACAGTCCAGATGGGAGACTTGATGATTTTGTGCCCAATGTAGTGGAATTTCAAATTCTGAACACTTGTCATGGAACCAAACATAACTATTGTATAAGAGGCATTGTGTTGCCAATTTCTTGTCTTGTGACAAACATCTTAACCCATTCCACATATAAAATTATAGTTTCATCTGACATCACTCTCCTTTCGAGGATTGACTACACAATGGAGGACATATGATATTGGAGCTAGTGAACAACTGTTGAGAGGACAAAATAACAGCCAAATAACTGTCAAGAGGACACACAATTAGATGAGCATGGATTAACAAATTAAAGAAAGAGCACGTGAACTAACAAACAAATGAGTGGACAACAGAATGAATGAACAAATGAACAATTGAATGAAGGCAGGAAGGAACAAACAAACATAAGAAAAAGAATAAATGAATGGTTTGAACAAAGAAAAGAATGACCAAACAAATGAAAGAATGGATGATATCTGATGAGGTGTGCTATCATATTGTTGTGTTGTTTGTTGTGATATAGTTTTGTATAGAGAAAAATCTGCTGGTTTATTGTGATGGGTGGCACTGAGGCATCCACTACTATGCGGCTGCTTATCAAGATAATTATTTTTTTGGTTTAATATTCAGGGATGTTGAAGTAATTTTCAGATCTTAATTACACACATATATTTCTGTGATGTGATGAGGTCTTCTCCATTAATCAAGTCACAATATATGTTCATAAGACTGTTCATAAACCATCATTTTAAGAGCAGATTGAATTTGTTTACTGGGATTTATAAGTTGATTCAGTAAAAAGCACTTTGGCTTTAGAGGTAATTTTATTAGAATGTTCATAAGAATTTTGCTATGAACATTCTTATAAAGAGAATGCTAGCAGCATTGTAACTATGTGATGCAAGATGATGACATTCACATCAAGGCAAAGGTGGTGGGATGGAATTTGATTTGATTTCTTTCTATGATTTTGTTATCATGCAAAGTCAAAGGAATTGATTTAATACATTACTGGCTTAAGCCACAAAGTAGAGTTGGACATAAGGAAGCCTTGATGTGGGTAAAGAATAGTCATGAAGGTTATGTTGAGATCTACTGAACTAAATGACAAGCAATTTCATGTAAATCCTCCTCCTCAGAGGAGGAGAAGCAAGCAATCAGTTAGTGTTGTCCTCTTAATGTCAATAAGACTGATTGGAGCTGCCAAATGGATCATGTCAGACTACTTTGCTCTTGGCAAAATACTGTTAGAGTGGCTATTGCAATCTTGACAAGATTACTTGGTTAGTGTTGCCTTCTGGTCTTTGTGACTTTGGGGCTCAAAAATGTATTCATATGGATCTATGAGTTATTTGAATAGTTTGGATTTCTCATTGGTTAATCCTTGGTCTTTTACATAGTTCTAGAAAAGCTGTTTGGTACACCCAAGTACTTTATAAAGCTGACATTATGTGAATGTTGTGAAGATAACAAAAATGGAAAGGTAGAGATACTTTGTTATGTGGTACTGCTTATTGGATTGGCAACCTTTAAGTTTTGGCTAGTTGGAACATTACATTAAATAGATGTGGTCTCTCCCTGTTCTTATTACTCTGAAGTTTATCATTAGGCATTGCTGTCAGAGCCATGACTCTCCCCTCATTTGTCAAACATTATTGTTTACAATATGTCATCCAATATTCATGTTTAGGTTGGGTTTTGATACACTATCTCAACAAGATATGACACAGCGATCAAAAAATAAAGTTTGTGTTATGGTACAAAAAATATATTTTAATGACTCTTAAGATGCTCCCAGACTCTTAAAATAAGTTCCGTCTCTACTCGTAAAATACACAACAATGAAATGTAAACAGTGTTAACATTACTTTACTACATAGGTAAAAAGTGCTATAGAAATCACCCAGAAACATGAAAAGAGTTTTAGGTACTTGAAACATAAAGTAGTTACTACACGGTTAAAAGAAATTAAGAAATACTCCTATTTTTCCATGCTGTGATGTGACCTGAACCTTTTGATGAAAACAATATTTCTTAGAGTTCTAATGCATTCACAAACAAAATTGCAAGGATGTTCACTCAATTTTTGCATCTAGATTATGTGATGTCTAAAACTTGACTTGGATTCCATTTGTAGAACTAAGGAGCTACAAGACAGTGCCTCAGTCCAAAATATGTTGACACAACATACATGTTGTGCTTGTGAAAAATCTACCTTCCTTTATAAGGCCTAATTTGACATTATTACCGGACCTTGCATCAACAAAAATCAATCAGAAACACAATTGAATTATTTCATACCCTTACATCCTAAATCTTGATTTTCCCATCCAATGTGATGATCATTCCACTATTGAATACAATCCAAACAGATAAACAAATCAATGTATGGATTCTTAACATCCGGTGGGAAAGTCATCATTCCTAGATGAGAATGTGCTGTTATCTTAATTTGTAATGATTTTTTTCATTCTACAACTTTATATCTATCACTATACTTTATCATAACTGATGTACAGTAAAATGAGGATTGAGAGAACAATTGCCTGATTTTTCTGATATGTGGTTTTAACCATGGAAAATTATCAAATTTCATCTTGTGCTGCTTTATTAGATTTTCCCAAATCAACTGCAGTGTGTGCATCCATTTTCTCCCCAAAACTCATTCTGGTTGCCAAGTTACTGCCAAATATCAAGAGCTTACCGCACAGCACCTCACAACTGGATGGATGGGAAATAGCCTTTAAGAAGTTGCTGTCATGCAAGACATCTACTGCACAAGTAATGTTCCTAGTTCATTAGGAGATACTGGTGATATATTAGTCTGACACAAAAGGAAAGACATAAAAAGAGTGATTTTCTTCATATTATTATTTGATTGTGAAGTTCCATATTATTTATTGAAAAGTTTTAATGTCTCATGACTAAAACTAATAAATCTTAATGCAAATCTTGCCAATGGTACCCTTGTAAGAGAACATTCTTTGGCATTTAACATCATTGATGAAAAATATCTTCTTGATGACTTAATCAGACTGATATCAATTGGAGACATAATTGAACTGCATACACACCCAACTGCCACAAATGCTGAAATTTTTCCTATCCACATTTCAATTCAATACCAAACAAAGAATTGAAAGGAAATATGGAGCCATTATAAATGATGGGGAATCATCATTCCTATTGACTGAAAAAACAGAAAAATATAATAATGAATCTGTACCTGCCTGAGCAGCACCATTCTATTCCAATGCATCCTTGGTTCCAATGAGTGCTCACTTTCCAATAAAACTTAGATTTTGCATTACTATTCCAAAATCCAAAAGCATAAGGAAGTACCATATCAAAACTAATTGCATCTCTTTCTGAACACACATGTCTTTACTTAGATTGGATTACAAAAAAGTTTAACCATTTTTATCACACATAGCAGGACATAATGAATTCTTACTATTTGTCCAAATGACAAGCAGAAACACACTTCAGTACACATCGGAGTTAAAAAAACTTATTTCTTTGTAGAATATCCAAATGAATCAGACAACATTTCTCATTGGAATCCACCATCAGCAGAAAAGCTGTAGGTTTGCTAACAGAGGATTAATTCTCTCTCTGTTTGTTAGCTTTGAGCATGTTTCCAACTGTATCAGAAGTAAACATTACCTGTGTAACTTACTCTTGGCATCATAAGTTTCTAGTTTTGTAGCTTACACAAATATCTGTTCCTTTTCTTTTTCATTATATTCATGTATAAGGTTATTGAAAATCAGAACATTATCACATTTTGAATTAAAATCTGCTAGCATTTAATGTTTACTAAGTTCTCTTAAATAGTCATCTGTTGGATAATCTCTGACTCCTACTCCTTAATAACTACCATGCTACTGAATATGCAGGGCACCATAATTCTCTACCTCTGATGACATCTCAAAGGAGGTACAAATATTATGAGAAAAAACAGAGTGACAGCCATGCCTGTTAGGCTACAGACTACCGTATATTACGGTGTATAGGCCACAGGGTAGTGTAGGTCACACTTTACAAAATCTCATCTATTTTGTGAACATTTTCATTTTCAAGCCATTAAACACTTCTTTTCCAACTAAACCTAGCTGGAATAGATTTGCCTTTGCAAGACCAATCTGCCCATATGCTGGGCTCCCCGTAGTTCGTCTTCGTT
>JALLPC010000412.1:0-13467 GCA_036940045.1 Stephanocyclus meneghinianus | reverse complement strand
TTTGCGTTTCCTCAAAAAGGTACCTCTCTTTATGAGGGTCCCTTTATGGTGGACTGTTGGCTGGAGGAGGAGCAACTGAGTAGGCAGCACTGTCTTTGGAGGTGCATCAAAGGCTGCGCCACTGTTGATGGCACCATTGCAGGCAGTGCCATCATAGACAGTGCCATCTTAGGAGCTGCCATGGTAGGCTGTGCTATGGTGGATGGCACATGCCATCATAGGGGTCACCATCAAAGGTGGCACCATCATAAGCAGGGCCAGGCTGTACCATCTTTGGGCATGCCACATAGGCAGTGCCATCCATGGGTGTTCAATCATGGGTTTTGCAGAAGCAGGGGTGCAAGAATTAGGGGGGGAAGGGAGTTGGCAACAGCCTAGACAGAGGTTGGGGCAATGTTGGATGCGGTTGCATTGTTGTTGATATTGATGGTAGTGATCAAACATAGTTTTTGGTGACCACAACACTGGGGAGAGAATATGATGGCATGTAGATATCATGTATTTCAATGAATGAATAGAGGGTATTTTAGGTTGAGGAATACCTGGGAATATCATAAAAATATTTTATGATATTGACACCATCTTTTTCACTGCTATCCATTAGCCCGCTTCTGGAGCAGCATGCATTATTTACAGATTTGACAAAATATTAAATTTTTTATGATGACCATGTGGAAATGATGGGAATTTTAATGATGTTGAAAGCTGTTGATTGCCAAAATTCTTGTAAGCATTTCCAGATCTAACTTTCTAAAATTTTGTTTTGTTTCTAGAATGCTTCCATTAATCTGAGGTGAGTTGGTTGGTCACTCACCCCTGATTGGAATCAATTCTAAATGCTTCTAAAAACTACCTCTGATCCAAATGAAATATCATAGTACCATACCAGTGTAAGTTGAATTATGTTGTCCCTAATTTGTTACAAAAAACTTTCGATTTCTGCATTTTTTCAACCAATCATAACTTTCTACCGTCCATTCCCACACTGATTTTTCATGAAGTATTGCAATTCTTTGCATCACAAGGATCATTTTGATACACCATATGGTGGGCATATGACATCATCATCAAGAGCTTTCAAAATCATGAAAATTCCCATCATTTCTGTGTGGTGAAAAAAAGAATTTATGATTTTGCCAAATCCATAAATAATGTGCACTGTTCCAGAAGTGCACTAATGATTAATGGTAAAAGAGATGATGTCAATATCACAAAAATGTTTTATGATATTCCTGGGTCCCCCTGAACCCCAAATACGCTCTATACATGCATTGAATTGCACAGTGCCATCATCTGATCCCCCCTCATGTTGCCAAAAATTATAATTTATCACCACTGCCATTGACAACAAGAACAGCAATAACAATAACCACCCACCCTCAGCAAACACCCTCACATCCCCTCTCTTCTGAGGGCCATCATCCCCTTTGTGTCTATCTATCCTACGCTCATCCCTGGAATTGTAGCCATGGCACCACATGGTCATGGAGGGGGACAAATCCCAGCTCATGAGTGAATAACCATCCAATGATCACTGCCAAAGGATCCAAAGCCCACAAATGTGCCATTTTTTCTACATCAGATCGACTATTGTTTGTGCATAGAAGGTTTGTCAATTTTTTTCACTAACTACCCTGATTTCTACAAGCATGCCACTGTTCTCATCTCACAGGAGCAACAAGATGATCCAGAGATGTGCTTCTATCCTGAGGACATTTGTGGTCTCAGGTATTCTGGGCTGGATTTCAGCTACTTTCTGGTTTTTTTGGAGAAAAAGGACAATGGCACGGTTGCATCCTATTTGAATGACTCAAAGTTCTGTGATGTGATTAAGTATGGCTCAAAGATTGCAGGTGCCATCTGTTTTTAGATTTTTCTACTAAGACTGACACATTTTTGTTTTGCTTCAGAAAATTTTGCTCAGGCAAAGAAACAGGGAAATACAGATGAAAAGGAGGCAGATGCAGATGCCTTTAGTAGCACCATCCTCACACATTGCATCATTGGCAGTGGAGGAGGGGAATGTAGTTGCATGGGATGGCTTGTTCTTGTAATATTGATTGTATCTTCTTCCACAACATCAAGCATGATATTTCTGATTCTATTGTAGTCAAGTGTGATGAAGCCCAGATGAACAAGACAGGTGAGGTTGTGGTTACTCCAATCCTTAGGCTGGTGTTTCCTTACTGCCTTGGGGGTTATCTCTTTCTTCATTAGGAATGCTGGGCTAAGGTCAAGTCCATACCATAGAAAAAATAGTAGAATCACCCAAGGAATCATACCCCCAATGGGTTTTCAGCCCTATGATTTCTCTCCCTGTCCGCCGCCCGGAAGGGTACGATTTCAGAACTTTGTGGCAGGGCGGAGTTGATGCTGCTTGGCATTCTGAAACCATTCCCCTCAATATCTCAAATCCAACCCATTGACAGCTATCAGTTTTGGGTGGGTGAGAGAGTGCGATTTCACTTTCTATGGTATGGATGGACTGTGGGACCTCATTTGAGGTCATAACCAAATTGGAGGTATGATTCCTTTGGTGCTATTACTATTTTTTCTATTGTGTGGACTTGATCTAAGACAGAGATGTTTTTCTTGAGGTCCAGAGCACAGTCAGAGAATGCTGATGAGACTTTTTCAAGACAAGTTTACAAGATTACAAAGAAAGATTATGAGATGGTAAGTAATTCAATTTTAACATTCACGGCCTATGTAAAGGAAGGGATATGCATGCCACTTCAGCCACCATTCTTCCTTCCGAGTTCACTACTGTTGCATGCCATAGTGAGTGGTCAATTAGGAAGGTGTTGGATGTTTATTTTCAGTTTGCCCAAGATGGGGATTACTATCTTGGGCAGTTGTTGAATCTCAACGATCCAAACTCAGTGGATTTTGACATCCCATGTCCTCATTGAAAACACCCAAGTGTGCCTATTTTCTTGGATGTCCTTGATTCCATTATGGTCCAATTATGAGGTACATGGTGATTCCTCTCGTGAACCTCATGGTGTTTTGTCTATCCTTGTTGCCTCAGTTGTTCATCACTCTGACTGGATGCTAGGATTCCTGAAGAAGAATACTAGCAGTCCATTAAGCCTTGTGACAATCCTCTCTTCTTTTTTGTTTGAGGAGCTGAAGGAAATTCATGTTACTCTGGCTTTGAATGCACATGTACCAACAGAGACAGCGATTGTGCCACACGTTGCACACATGTGACAGATAAATAATGTGAAGGATACTTGTGAGGTGATCAAGATGGAACTGCAAGGCATGCTGGAGGATTTGAAGACAATCGTGCATGAGGTGATTGATGAGAAGATAGAATCAAGTGGCAGCATCAATACAGCTCTCTTGGATAAAAGACTGGGTGCCAATTAGGAGAGGCTGACAGAGAGAATGGATACTCTTGACCATTTGCAGTTAGTTGAACCACTAACATGTGTTCCATTGCATCCTAACACTATTGATGCTTCGGAGGAGCCTGTTGTTGCTATGTGCAATCAGTTATTTATGGTGGCTGGTTTCGGTGTGTGCCGGAGTCATTTTATTTACCACCGGAGACTAATCCTTTCAATGTATGGTGCATATGGTTTCAAGGTAAGATTGTTGTATCCCAAAATGTTACTTACCACATTAAACCCATTCAATTTTTCCAGGGAGTCAACTTTCCTTCTAAGGCCATGATATCTGATTTTGCTAACAAGTGGAGGCCAATCTTTAGTATGATGGAGCAGTATGATGTTTTTTGTTGCCAGATATTATTGATGATGAGTTCATTTGCTATTTGTTTGATTTGGCAACAGAGTACCTCAAGAATTGGGCATCATATATTTGGGGGAAGGGTAAGGATCAGAGGGCAGTGAATGACTACAGTATTGGTACNAGGGGAGTTCAATCGAGAAGTAGGGAACTGAGGTGGACAAGACATTGCTTCCAGCTCCAACTGCACAGAATTAGAATCACAGAACTTGCAGATCTTTGTTATCAATTGGGAGGGTTGGTCAGATAGGAGGAGAAGGGTGAATAAGGTAGCTTGGAATACTGCTGTAAGGCAGACTGTGGGAGAGGAAGATGCTGCTACATTTGAGGATGCATTTGGTTAGTGTAGAGTAGTTTTTTGGTTGTTTTTCCTGAATATGGGACTGGTCATTGGAGGGTGGTAGGGGACCAGACAGTAAAATAATAGTAACAATTTTTGGACTTCGAGGTTTTTTATCTTCATACCACTAGTATCAGTATTGCTAGTTATTCTAGTTTGTATTTGTAGAGGGTAAAAACACAAAAAAGAAAGGTACATATCTAAAGATATTTTTTATCATGCACAAATATATACCTTTTATTGCAAGTGTGATTTCTTTGTGTGGTATACATGTTAGTATATCACAATACAAGGAAATCCATCATAAATTTGTTTGACATTGACTTGTGTATCACACCACTGAAAACGCAGGGACAGTTGGACCACCATGAAAAATGCAAAGTGTGTTACACATACCTTATCTTCATCCTCAGCAAAAGTAATTGCAGCACACTACCTAGTGCCTTTTCACACCCAAGATGAGTAGGACTGAGGCTGAGTTGAAGGGCCTCTTGAGGAAGGCTGTAAAGGTCAAGCAGGCCCACCCAACTCTCAGTATCCCTACAGCCACAAGGGTTGTGAAATTCACCAATAAGGAGACCAAAGACTGTGCCCTCAAAACACTCCATTGCATGTTTCCCCAACAATCTACAACTAAATAACTACTTTCAAAGTTGGTATTTAATAATTGATGAGTATGGGGGCCAGAGGGGATAGAGGGAGCTGATGATGGAGTAAATGGTTGATGAGACAGGAGAGGAGGAATAAGGAAGAACAAACCTATTGAAGTATAACTGATGAAATGCTGCTGCTTGTTGTTAATGGCTCATGATCAACAATGGATTCCACTCAATTGTTGATTACTTTCTTTCACTTGGCATGCATTGTAAAGTTTATGGAATATAATTCAAGGGGAATCTTCAAGTGTAATAGACATAATCAAATTAAGAACTGATTACAATCTACAATCAATCAACGACTATTCTCACACAAAGTAATGAGGTACATTGAAAAGGACGAACCAACATCTTTGCTGCATCATCAACGTGCCCTGACAAATCCAGCCACGGCCAACAGAAAGTCTGTCCCATATAGTTGATTGCTGTTTCTTGCAATCTCTTACATCACCTTTAATGATACAACACTAGCAGACATCTGGATGTGATAAAGCAACATGTTAGTAATGATGTTACTATAATGTCAATACAGAGAAGTGAGTTGAAGCATTAGTTCAAGAGCACAGAAAAGAAGGAGGACTCACTGAAGATAAATATCTCTGTCATGTCAAATTTGTAGATGTAAGTCCCAAGTGCAGCTCAAGATGAACTGGAACCTTTGGAACAATTTGAAAAGGAGACAGCAAGATATTTGTATTAGGCTAATGCTTTAAAATGATTAGAAAATTAAATTTGTAATTAAAAATGTTTTTCCCTTGATGAAATCTACTTCCTGTCTTCATGACACTGTACTGCTTTTTTGTAACAAAAATTGCTGTGCAGAAGAATTCAAAATTCTCCAGTACTACTGCTGACTGTGCCAAACCAAGCACTAGTATTGTAGCCAGGAATATCATGGTGGGGGCAGCACTGACAGCTTGGCAATAACTGCCTCCATATTGGTGTGCAAGGCCAAAATGTGTTGTGAGGTAGAAATTACCACAGTGCATGAGAATTGTGATGCATTTTTTGGAGTGCATAGATGCTGGTATGTTTTCTATGGATACGAAATGTTACACATTACAATTCCACTTAAAATGGCACATCATTCATTTTAATTCATACAAGAAAGAAATAGACACAAAAAAGAAAAAATTGGCACACAACATGTTGTCATCTCTGACTCATGGTCAGTGCACTAATATATATATTCCTATACAAAATGGAATTAAAAATAATGATCAGGTGATAAAATACTCTAGATTGAGTAATACTTTAGCAACATCTTTTAGCTTTAGCAATTCCAAATGATTTCCAAAATGATGCCAGAATAATTCTAAATTCAAATAAAATTTACACCTGGAAATGCTTAGAAGGGTTTTGGAAGTCACCCATTGTATTGTCACCAATGTAGCCATCCTACCTTAAATCCCTAAATACTATTTTCCTATTTCCCTATTTGTTGATTTTCCTTTATTAGTATATTTCTAAACTTGCACTAGGAAGTCCTAAATGGTTTTCTATTTTTAGTGACTTATAGTATCAAAAATTGGATGGTGCAAGGGAGTGAATAGAATTATTCTAGGTAAATCCCTAATTTTTTCCACGTGCATTTGACAAACTTTTTATGTGGCCAGTGCATTTCTACTACTGATCACTTACCATGACATGATTTTTAACTCTCTGATCCACCATTGCTTTAACCCATTAAGCTTGTCTGGCCTTCCATAGTTCTACTGAAGCTCACAAAGATGCCAAGGCGTAGGATACTCCCATCTGATAATGGTAATGTCTTTCAACAGGCAAGTAGCAAATGGGAATGCTACATCAGACAGCATTGCATTCTCCATTTTTCCCTGTTGTCTCTGCATCACAGTCCTTTGAGTAGAGTGTGCCATTCCAATGATGATCAGGCAATGATCATGTTGACAGGGTTTAATCTGAATTCTTTTCATTTCCTTCTCAGAATATATAGTCCTGTGTTTGAAGAGTACTCACCATGTGTAGAAGATGATGGATTCATTGTGAGAAAGAATCAGAAAGGTGGAAGGTAATGAGACATTAAAGCAATGACTGGTTTGGATTATTATTAGCTGTGAGCCATACTCTTGGTTTGCTATCATTTTCAACTTAATAAATCATGTTTAACTTTGTATGCTATAACAGCATGGACATGTCTTTCTTAGTCTACAGAGTAAGGGCAATGGCCAGATGACCATAAGAGGTAAATTGTCTCTTCATCCCCTCCTTTGGTGGGGGTATCAATCCTGTCATGGATTAATTGTGGTTGGCCCATGCTTGTTGATCAGAACAACTTTCTAACTGACTCTGTGTGAGGAATTCTTGACATTGGAATGTTGGTAGGTATTGTATCTGGTGAGCGCAAACCTTGCTATTGGAGTAGGTACTATGTGTTGGCTATGGGTGTGCCAAGTGGCTGACAGTACGACTCTCAATGTTTCTAGCCAGATTTTACAACAGGTTGAAGAACCATTTCCCAAGGTTTCAGAGTTCTGATTGAGTAGGTTATGGTGCTGCGGACAGAGATCGTCTGTGTCCACAAGGTCGGTTGTCTTCATGCGCTACAATGTTGTAAAATTTTCTTTTTCAAGAAGAATGAATGAGTGCATTGATAAAGAGCCACTTTTGATATGTGATGTTGATGACATGTTGGATGAACACTTGAGACAATCTGAAAATCCTCCAGTAGGAGCCAGTTTGGATCAAGTAAGAATGTTGTTGATCTATCAAGGAGTGTGCAATTCGGCCTTTTAGAAGATTATCTCAACATAACTCATTATTCTGCCCAAAGGGTTGGAGCGTTAGGAAGTCAAGCAATGACATTGTGACTAGGCCTCTACCCACAAAGTACTGCTCAAGGCATGTCACTAGATGACACTCCATGCCACTCTGTCACAGCCACATACAGAGTACCTCTAGGGACTCTTGGAAGATCCTTGTACAGCCATACTCATGGTTCACTGATGGTGCTTCAGCTGATTTTTGGTGTGATGCTGTCTCCCATTTCAAAATCTACTATATGCTCAATGGATTGGGATAAAGGTATTATAATGCAACAATATGGCAAAAGTCTGCATGCCATCAGTTCATATACTGGAAGAATGCAGGGAGGCAATTCACATGCAACCATGAGCTTTTAATAATGTGTGAGGTACCATGGATGGCTTGAAGCATTTTATTGATCAAGTTCCTAATGAGATCATACAGTCATGTTTTAGTAATGGTTGGAAGTCTGCATATTTTGTAACTACAGTTTATGTTTTTTTCCCATATGGAACTATACCGGCAGCTTTTTACAAGCCTCCAGGGTGCTCCCTGATAATCAAGTGGCTGATTGGGGGAATATTTACAAAAACGTGAGGCAGTGTATGTTCATACTGGATTGAAATTTGTTATTGATACTACGTTTTCAACAGCAACTTTAGAATTCCTCATCAAGTCATCACAAGATGACTTGATTGCAGGTGACAGCCTGGAGTCATATGAAGAGCAGATTAAGAACTTGGCTTTCAAATGAGATGCAACCAATATGCAACAATGTGCAGTGTGTGGGATGAACTCTCTTCAAACAAGTTTCCCTAGGCATACTGATATTTTGCAATAAACGGAATATGGAGACTGTACAGTTATTTTCACTTGTTTGTTCCTTCTATACAATCTTTGGGCACATTTGGTTGGAATTGATCAGATTACAGTTACTTGCCAACATTCATAATCACAATGCAATTTAGAATTTGTTCCAATTGGTCAATTAACATAATACTTGCTGAAAATTTAGTATCAAAACAAGCTATAACTACATCACTTTTAATTTTCCTTTGAATAGAAATAATTGAAAACCATTTAGATGTTTTACTCCTCTGCTTGATCTGAAAAGGTATCAGCTAAAGCTTCACAATTTGCTTCTCCAGATAGTGTAATGCCGGATCTCCAACCTCCAGTTAGAACCATCATCATGGCAGACATTAGTTTGCCTGTTGTTGTTTCTGTACCTGTTGCTGCTACAACTGTTGTTGCATTCATGCTTGAATGACCCTCATCTGACAGTGTCTCTCTTCTCACTGCTCTTCATATCAATCTTGATGATCTTCTCTTTCTGCCACTCTATTGACTATGTGCTCTTCACTGTCTTCCAGCCTATTGACTTGTCCCTTCCTTTGTTTGTTCATCTGTTGATTGGTAATCAACATGATGATCTACTAAGGTAGGATCTCACAATCTTCTCAATCATGCTTGTTCTAAGAGGAAATTGGTGGAGGTCCCTCCTTTAATTGATTGGAGGTCTAAGTCTTATGATACCTCTTGCTAGAAGGAAGGTAAGATTGTGTCACATGAAAAATAGAATTGAATTACAAAAATAACTCACCTTATGTCACAGAGGATTGTTCTGGACATGAGAACCTGTTCTTCTTTGTTGTTGCCATCCACCAAATTTATGTATCCTCTTTCATATATATCATCTACATCATTGGGAAAGAATTCTCTTGCTCTGAACCAGTTGCACAATCATTTTTTTGATAATGAGCTTCTTTACATCCTTTGCCTTGCTACCATGTGAGGGAATAGTGGTATCTCCAGTGAAGTCCAGGGAATGGGGATGAAATCATGAAATTTAACCATTTTATTCATAGTTAGATCATTTGCCAACAACTTTGCTTATGGGGACTCAATTTATTTAGCAGAAGAACAGCAAAAATTACGTTAGCTTTCCACAACAGCCCATACAAATCATGGTGCAGTTAAGTTGAGGTGAAACTTACAAATATGAGTGGCAAGGATGTATAATCAACCAACATGTGAGGAACTGACAGATTAGAGTTCCTAAGAGATGAAATTAAGAGGAATGAATTTGCACAACTTCTGATTCAGACCAGCTATGTCATGTGATGCTCACAATCTGCTGGATTCTTCAATACGTATAATAAGTTAGATTTCATCTGTTCTACAGGTCTTTTGTTGATACAACTTCTTTTCTTGTAGATACAATAAACATCTTATTGTATCCTTATCCTTGTGTGTGGAATATTTTCAACACGAGATGCAATAAAACTACAATAATTGCAATGCTGTTCTGTTACCCTCTCTCTCCCATGTGTTGGTGAGAGTAGTTCATGTTGCACCATAAAAGAGATGTGTGTTTTATTTAGGACACTATAGTAGGTAGTAAGATTCATGAAAATTACTATCTTCCTACATTATTCTCCTGATAGGATACAAGGATTGTGTCAGTGTTGGTAGTGGTGCTGTGCCATGTGGTACCTCAAAACTGATGTACAGGTGTACAGTACTCTGTGTTCTGTGTTGTGTATTGAATAATAACAACCACTTAGTACAATCAAGGAAAAACACACAGGCCTGAAAGTTAACCCCAACTTAAAAAGAGATTTCAAACAGGGGTCATAATTGCTTCAAATTAAAATGTACGTCCAGATTGTAAATTGTACCATGCAGAACTAAATTGCTGGGTCAAAAAATAAGACATGGATGATTGGTATTTGAATTGTAAGAGGAAGTACCATGTCAGTGAAGCCATTATCAGGCTCATGATGCAGAGTACAACAAAGAAGAATCTTTAGTGTACTAATGTTGCCACAACAAAGTCCAGAGCTACAGAACCTCATATTGAGTGTAAAGAATGCATGCATTCTTGTACAGCATCATGCAATGCATCATACAAAGACACAGTAACCAAAATTGAATCATTGTCCATGTAACCTTTGCAGATCAAGGATGAGACTGTGAAAACAAGATAATGATCTTATAAGACAAACAGCATCTAGTGGTTGATTCTCCTATGTGACCTTCCGATAGGTTTACCTCAATAAACTCCATTGAGCCCTAACATGGCATCCATTCAGTAGATATGCACACAGCTGCCTTACTAGGACATGCCTCTTCTCCAAGGAAGAACTCATGATGATCACTGGTAGTGTAACTACTTTCTGCACAAGCCACAACAAAGTGCAAGACTGAATTAAGCAACAAAGCAAACAGCAAAGATTCATGAACTTTGTTCTTGTCAAAATACAGCACAACCAATTGTGAGTAATACTGCCTAATAATGAATATCATGTCTCACAAAAAGATAAGTCAAATAGGAACATTTCTTGGCAGACAGATTTGGTGTTTTTTCAAGAATTCATGCAAATCAGATTCGATAACAAACCAATTTACACAAAATATATGTAGAGCTTAATTAGCTTGTCAACACTCATACAATCATAAAAAGCACAACTCACATGTCAACACCAAGTGAACTTTACTTATAGAAGTGAAACTGTGAAGTGTTTTCATGGTTCCAAATACCATAACTAAAAGTCAACAACTGTCATTTCAAAACACAGGAGTAACTGAGATGAATAAAAGGCATAACTGCTGCACTTTGTCATTACCACCATCAAGAGTCATATAGGTGTGAATGTCCCTTCTGGATACTCACCAAAGAACAAACAGTATACAGTCAAAAGTGAACCCCAACTCTCACTGGTCCACCAAGACAGATTTGACATTTGTGCCTTGTAGTGATCATAATCAGTAGCAAATGTGACTAGACATTGTTAACTTGCCAGTAGTTGACCCAAATGGCCACTATTCCCATGGAATCATTGGGGTGGATGGCAAGTAAAAATTAAAAAGACACATACCAAAACCAAGAATCCATGAGATAAATAGATTAGTACAATCTGCAGCATACTCAGCACCTTCATGATCCACATTGTATACTCCTCATGACAATCAAAGTGCAGTTAGATACTCTACTTTCTGGCCTTATGCAAATCATCTGGCATCCAGAGTAAGTCAAGCAGAGTCCTCCATAACAAAAACACAAGTGAATAGTTCACTAGAGATCAGCATAAAAAATCATGGTGATGCTTGACCTGATGAACAACTAATGGACTTGTCAGCGGCTTCTAGTGGTATTGTGTGTTCCTAACAACCACCAATGTTCAATTTACTAAACACCTACTATGCAGTGCCTACCGCTTAATGTAGCGAGGCAATAAAAAAGGAACTCTTGTTTGACTTTCCTCTCTTGCATTCAGATATAAACAAAAGGAGACAACTGCTAACACCAGACCCACCTTGATATATCCTCTCAGGAGTCATGGTCACATGGTCAGTGAAAGGACTGGTATAATGAACATAGGTATTTTACATGCATAATATTTGGTCCGTATGGATGTGATACTCGGTAGATCACTAAATTCATTTGATGGGACAATCAGGGTTTCCCATAGAAGTAAGTCATTACAGCTGTGGCTTAGGAGAGAACAACCAGAACAATGGTACAGGTCATGTGGACACCAAATGAATCAACCCATGTCTCCTCTCCTTTAACACTTATGCTTTCAACTACACATACAGCACCATATTTAACAGATGTCATAAGAAGCTTTCAACTTCTCTCCTTCAACACAAGGTTTTCTGAAAGCTTGGCATGACAGGGCTTCTTTTCCTCACAGAGATTTTATGTTTCTCCAAGCCCCAGTTTTTTCTTCAACAGAAGGTTTTTCTGCAAGGTTGGCTCAACATGATATGTTTTCCTCACTGAGGTTTTACTTTTCTAAAGCATGCTGATTCTCCAATCATGTGGACAAGTGACACAAGCTGAGTACATATGTGCAAATAGGACACCGTCCCTTTGGTCATGGACTCCCATGTAGGAAAAAACTTGTGAACATGTAAAAGATCCATTTTTACAAAGATCCAAATCTTCAAAAGATTTGATCTTGTCAAAACATACCAGAACTGTGTGGAAACCTACACATGATCTTTAAGTCTTTTGAAAGATCATACCAGGAATATGTAGACTCCACAAAGACCCTAATTATGTCTTTAGTAAAAACATACTAGAGTTGTGCAGAAGCCTACATGCTTATCATGTAATTTACGTGATACAAGCATGAGGACTAACACTCATCAGCCCTCAATTTCATTGTGTAAAATAGCTCATTAAAATTAGTTCCCAATCATCTGGAATATCTACCCTACTTTTCACTACTTAAAAACTTCTACCAGAAAACAGTTAAGGTCATGTCAAGACCAAGTGACATGCTCCTGCCACTCACCTACCTAGTTGGCGAGTAAGGGCACACCAATGTCACAAGCTAACAAGATGAGGAAAAAGCTTAGTCTCTGGGATGCTCTCCATCAGCAAGCCTTTGACACTGTAAAGATAACTATCACTCGTAATGTTACCTTGTCCTATCCTGATTACTCTCAGGGCTCTGAAATTTACATAGACCTCCAAGTTACAACTAGGAGCTGTCATTACTCAAAACAAAAGGCTGCTGGCATTTGCCAACAGAAAACTGAATCCAACCCAACAAAAATATAGCACTACCAAACAGGAACTACTGGCCATAATAGAAACACTAAAAAAGTGCAAAGGCATGCTTTAGGGACAACATATTACTGTCTATACTGACTACAAAAATCTGCTGCATGATTCTCTACCTCTGATTGAGTGTACCACTGGAGACTACTCTTAGAAGAATATGGCCCCTACCATTGTGTACATCAAGGGCATCCACAATACTGTTGTGAACAACTTTTCACTTCTGGACCATAGATCCATCACAGATGACAAGTCAATCAGGATGACTTTGGCACAATGCTGGTGTTACAACAATGCAGCACAAAGCATAATAAATTATGACAAACAGGAAGGAATCCATGAAACTTTTGTTCACCAATCAAAACAAAGAGGACTCC
>JALLPC010000411.1:0-13507 GCA_036940045.1 Stephanocyclus meneghinianus | reverse complement strand
GCTTCACCAACTCGTAGTTCAACATCATTGGGGAAAACATTTGGAGATTCATTTGAAAAAGATGGCAATGAAGCAGCACGGCCACTCATTTCTGCTACACCTTCTACAAATGAAGTCGTTTCAGTTTTGCGTTTTTCTGGAACAATTGTTTTAGTTTTATTATCCATACGGTCAGTGCAAGAACATGTCATGCCTCTCTCAAAGCATCTAACACAGCCTGAACAAAGAGAAACCAAATTGAAAGGAACACATTTCTTCTTGTCCTCTTGACACTTGTTGCATGAGGTGCAGGGTCTACCAGGACAGGACATTAGTAGGTGTCAGTTGGGTGTAACTGTATGGGGACATTGTACAGTGAATGAAAGCATTTTTAAAGATTAAAAAATTTGTTAGATGAAATGAAATGAAATGTTTTCATTTGGATATCATCATAGATTAAGTTCATCATAATTTAAGAGAACTCACTGAAATAATTTTTAATAATATGTGACTCCTGGGCGCTGAAAGGGTTGCAAGTTGAGGTTACAATCAAAATGGTAAAATTGCGGTTGGGGTTAGAGGAATGGCTTATGTCAAATAGAGAGGACGAAAAGAATAACCTGAGTCATAGGTTGAAAAACGAATTAATTTCTTCAACAAGGAAATGAACTCATTGATCATGTATGCAATTGCTTCAAAAAAACTCACCCTTTCTTCACAAAAAAGGCCTACAGGAAAGTTAGGAGTGTGGGGGGTTTGACGGGTCAGTCAAATTGTGGCTTGGTAAGGAGGTATGGCCAAATGCATTAGAACAAGGACAAAAATACAGGTTTTCCTTAGTCATCTGACAAATAACAGCATCAATTCTTCAAAAACAAGGAAAACACACAGATTTTATTCACAATCTTGTATTGCATGAGGAGCACGAGTGTTTAGAGTTGACAAGTGAGTAAAATGTGGGTTTGAGAGAAGGAATGGGCAATCACGAAGATGAAATGAGCCCTCAGGAAAAACTGTGTAACTTCTACAAAAATGGATTGTTCTCACCTTTTTTTCTGGATCGGTCACTGATTTATGAGTACAAGGGTTCTGAGTTGACAGATTTTTTTTATTGTGGCCACAGAAAGAAAAAGAATCAGTTGCAGTAATCCGGTTGAAATTTGGTGTAAAAAAACTGTGTTATTACTAGAAAAATTTTGTTGGATCTCACCTTTTTTGCAGAATCAGCAACTAACTAACTAGCACAGGGGATGAGAGTTGAGGTATACATCAAAAGGCAGTTTGGGGTGGACCAATTGATGATCACGGTAATGTGGAGATAAGAGTGTGCAATAACATAAGTCCACGGGGAAAAAACTGTGTAACATTGACTAAAATGGACTGTTCTCACCATTTTTTCAAGACCAGTTGCTGATTTACTAGTGCAAGGGTTCTGAGTTGATGGAGCTTTTTAATTGTGGCCAAGGGAGGAGAAAGAAACAGTCACGGAAATGTGGTTTAAATGTGGAGCCCAACAAAATGTGTAATTACTGAACAATTTGTTAGATCTCACCTTTTTTTGCAGAATACACAACAAACTAACTAGTGCAAGGGATGTGAGGTGAGGTATTTGTCGAATGTGGCTTGGGACAGAGTAAGGGACTATCGCTGTAATGCAGAGATAGGAGTGTGCGATGGCATGAGTCCTCGGGAAAAAAGTGTAACTTTGACAAAAATGGATTGTTCTCACCATTTTGGGGGGATCAGTTGCTGATTTACTAGCGCAAGGATTCTGAGTTGTCAGATCTTTTTAACTGGGGCCAAGGGAGGAGGAAATAGCAGTCATGGTAATACAGTTTGAAAGTGGCGTCCAAAAAACAGAGTAATGACTGGACAATTTGTTAGATCTCACCTTTTTTTGAAAAAAATCCACAACTAACTAACTTGTGTGAGGGATGGGAGTTGACGTGTCCATAAAATTGCTTAGTTGGAAATGTTGTGATTGTGTCGTGTCAGCTGACCCCCCCCCCCAAATGACATGTTGGGCCAACATTCCCGACAATTTGGGAAAATGTCAGGAATGACGGCCTGACATGTCATCAAATTCTGTCATCTGGACCATGCCAGACAACATGACATGTCATGTCATGATGACTTCAGCCAACATGTTGGCTGATTCTTTTGGACATAAAGAAAAAACAGCAAAGCTTTGCAGAAAATTACGCCGTAATGGTGTGATTCAGTGTGAGAAAGTCATGAAAATGGTACCGTATGCTTTAATTCAAGTAAACTTACCATTGCTTTCTTAAAAAAACGACCATTATATTCATCAGAGTAAGCTGCATGAGTCATGGATATGGCTGGGCACTCGTGCGGTGACACGTCAGCCGACATGTGACCCAGCCTTGAATCCAGTCATGGTGCCGGCGACATTTGACGCCGGCCGATTTTTATCCAACAATGTTGGCATCGTGGCAACATGTGGTGGCAGATGCATGTTGCTGACATTTCCAACTAAGTTGAATTGCAGTTTGGGGCAGAGTAAGGAACTATTGTGGTAATGCAGAGATAAGAATATATGATGACATGAGTCCTTGAAAAATGTAACTTTGAAAAAAATGGACTGTTCTCACCATTTTTTTCACGATCGGTCACTGCTTGAGTAGGGCAATGGGTTCAAGTTGACAGATCTTTCTAAATGTGGCTTGGAGAGGAAAATTGGACAATCACAGAGACATGGTGAAGAAAGTTCAAGATTTTGAGGTATGGAAAATATGGTGGCCAAATGAGAGTTGACACATGGCAGATGCCACATCACACATTTAGGATTTTAGTACGCATTTACTTCTATGAATGTATACATATGTAAAAAGTGAAACATCTTAAATTCTATACCTACAAGGACTGAAATTACTTGAACTAATAAGATATGTAAAAATTAGTACATATAACTTATCATTTTCATGAGTGATTTTTGATACTGTGACTTTCAACTAAAAGTAGTTCTCTCACTTACGTGGCGCAAGTTCACTAATGATATTTGTAAGTCAACAAGTAAAACAGATAAATCACTTATGAAAAGTAGATGTATTACTAATATGTAAAGTACATACACTTGCAACCTCTGACTAAGGGGCTTTCAGACAAAGAATTAATTACACAAAAATTGATAAATGATATTTCTTTCCGTTCTTCCATACATTGCCAGCATCATTCCTGTTTTGAACTTTGTGTGGAGTATGTTATTTGAGTGAGACTTTTCATTTCCAAACTTGACCTAGCCTCCAGATATGGGCAGTTGGCACATATAATTTGCATTCAAATGCTGTCAACATTTTCATGAAGTAGTATTTGACATGGGATTTGCACACAACGTGGTCAAAGCTTTCAAACAGTGGGCAACATTCATCCATGGTCAACCCAAGTTTGGCATCAACAATCATTTTTGAAAATAGAGGTATCAGCAACTTTTCTTGCTATGTAAGATATTACTAGATTTGTGTCCTGATCTCATCCCAGCCATTTTCCAGGATCAGGATTGCCATGGGAGACAACCAAGGCTGGAATTGTTTTAGGATTTTTAAATGTTTGTGAAAAACAGGAATCAAAAAGGCACTAATATGGGATCAAGCAGAGATCAGCCAGTTAATATTGTGACTTCCCCCAAAAAGAATACCAATAACAAGGTAAAATAACTACTTGGAATAGATCAAATCATGTCTAATGTCTGCCTATCTTGTTTACTTTCTGTACGTGTACAATTATTATCATTCCTGGAATTTCTGCATTGATTTCAATGTGATGGAAATAATCTTAACTGGGGATATCCCATCACCCCATACCATCATCGAAGGTGCAAGACAACTCTAGATTCCTGACACTGCTTTTTACTTTATCTAATGAACCCAGAAGATTTACTTGATTGTGGTCAGCTTTGAAAATTCAATCAGGCATATTAGATTGGCATGTGACCACTCAACATTGAAAAAAGCATATCTCAACAAAATAGCAACGAGGTCATTAGGATTAGCATTTCTCTTCATCATCACACATCACTAGCATATACATAATAATGCAAGTAACATTCACACTGGAACACTGAGAATGGATGGCCCAAAACTCTTTGAGACTTGTAGAAAACTAGAGTGACCTTGAAATCACTCATACTGAGTTCAGTGCCACTATTTGCTTTTTGCGTGACTTCTGTTGTTAACTCTGTGATTCATGGATTTTATCAGGAATCCTATGAATCCTATTGGACCATGTGGCACTTCACTTTCACCAGCGCTCAACTCAAATTCAGTTTTCGTTAGCAGAGGTATTTCATAAACACATTTTTCTGCCAAAAATCAACTTGTGACCAACCTTAACTGGTCAATTTTTAGCACTCCTTTTTATAGCAAAGTGAATTTAGTTTAGTGTGGAATTTCTGCAAGAGAGGCAACTTCACAACGTGAAGGTTTTTGGTGAGATAAACTGATAACAAGTAATGATAAGTGATGACTTTTCCAATTCTCTTACTCATATCCTCTTTTACAACCTTGTGGCAACTTTTGCAATGACTGGTGAAGGCCTTTCAACAACCTTGTCCACCCTTGGTGAAGACTTGTTGATGACCCTGATGATAACAGTGAAAGCTGTTGATGACCCTGATAACCTGGTAACTGCCTTCTGATGTTCCACGATGACCACACTAATGTTCTTTCTGGCTTGTGGTGACACTGACAACCTGTGATGACACTTAGTAAAAAAGAGATATTATAATGTGCTGTCTACTTTTATGGTGGAGCAAAGCCCTGTTAGATAGAAAGATAAATCTTAGAAAAAGACCAACTTGAATGCCAAAGACTGAACAGGAGTCCTGTGTGCTCTTGTTCAAGTCAAAGGCTTCTTTGCTTGGGAATGTTGCATGCTGTTATTAACCAACATCTAATGTACAGTAGCTACAATGAGACCTGTCATGCTCACTTCATGATTGAGACCTGCTTGCTACAAGAAAAATTACTGTGGTGTGAAATGGTGTCCACTTAAGTAATTTGGGGCATTTTTTGGTGCTTATGGTAGGTATTTATGGCAGTGGTGATCTTGGCATGGTTTACTTGTTTATGAGTACAGGCTGCTATTATTTCCTGGAATAATTGCTCAGGGTTAAAGGCTACCTATTTATCTTGAGAAGTTGGCAAGTCAAGATTACCCTCTTTGCGGGGTAACTACGGGACTCGTAAAAATACGAAAAACAAGATTTGACAACCAAGATCGCTTTGTCAAGGGATTTTCTTAGTCGTGCCCTCTCTCCCTGACCAAAAACTATTCCACAATTGAAATTCGCATCTTGTCTCAAAGTGTCTCCCCTAACAAGCACGTTCCCAACGTTGTAATTACCGCCACCGCCGCCTCCAACAGAACGAACAGGACGAAACGAACGAACAGAACAAATCATGAGTGATTGGAACGGTTGTTTTTGCCTCCAGTGCATCCGCGAAAAAGAGGTAGGCGTGGTAGAGGATCTCGGTGAGTTTCGCGGTGGACGCTCTTCGTACGTCGTTTTATTTGAGTCGTATTGCGAAGCGTCTTGTCTAAATACCATGTTCATGGCCGTCGCATACCAGGGCAATTCAAACGACTTATCGGCGAAGGACCCTCCTGCATCTGTTGGCCTCTCCAAACGGTCACGGGCCGCCTCTCCCTCCGCGTGAAACAGCTGGACGTCATCTGTGAAACCAAAACCAAAGATAATGTGTTTGTTCAAGTCGGCGTGGCCGTCCAATACCGCGTGGTTACCGAATCTGCGTACGATGCGTGGTATCGTCTCACGAATCCCACCAGTCAAATTCAAGCGTATGTTTTCGATGTGATTCGGTCGACGGTTCCGAGACTCGAATTGGACGCTGCGTTTGAATCCAAGGATGACATTGCCCGTGCCGTATTTGAACAGCTTCAAAATGTGATGAAGGATTACGGGTATTCTATTGTCAACACTCTGGTCACGGATTTGGCACCCGATGCGAAGGTCAAGGCGTCCATGAACGAGATCAATGCTGCCCGGCGTCTCAAGGAGGCGGCTTCTCATCAAGCCGAGGCAGAGAAGGTGCGCCAGGTCAAGGCCGCTGAGGCGGAGGCCGAAGCTCGGTATTTGAGCGGTTTGGGTGTGGCGAGACAGAGGAAGGCCATCGTGGAGGGATTAAAATCGTCTGTATCGGAATTCAGCGAGGAAGTGACAGGGGCATCTCCTAAGGATGTCATGGATATTTTGTTGTTGAGTCAGTATTTCGATACATTGAGTGTCGTTGGGGCGAATAGTTTGATCTTGGAGCACGATCCAGCAACTGTGGCAAATTTGCAGGGGCAGGTCGGGGCGAGTTTCATGACGAAGAAGACAGATTTCCTTTCGTAAATGCCCTATATCTAGGTGCAAAGCATGTCTTTCGAGAAGTGATAAGAGCAGTGCAAAAAGTCATTCATGTTTCTTCATGGATATTGTGTTTTAGAAAGAAGTGGATGTGTTGGTGTCGACCGTGTTTTGAAGATGCCAAGCCTCTTGATCATATCGATAGGTCACAGTGCTAACTCTATGGTATAATGTACAATTGTTTGATCCAAGATTTAAGGTTGTTCGCAATAAATCATTATCAGTGTAGAGTTCAGTCCAATTTCTATCCAGGGCGGTTGATTGGTAAAGACATCTTTAGCGACTTCCAGGCAAAAAATGATCCGGACGTGAATCTACGTGGGTAGAGAGGTGAATCGTGGTCCTGTTAGCAGTGTACGCCCAGTGTTATTATGAGGTTATTATGTATTGTATTTTTTCTATGGTACAATACTGTAGCTTTCGTGTTGCTATTGTACCTATGGTACTGTTTACCTAATAGTTGCGAGTGTATTCAGATATCGGAACACACGTATGTATTGTACCTACCCTGTATGGTACTTTCACTGGTAGATGGTGCAATACAATAAAAATCAATAGACCATGTTTCACCATGTGCACTTACTTCCACTCTCGCTCTCGAGCGCTTCGTTCGCACCCATGTGCATCGGGCGGATGTGTAAGTACGATAGAGTGAATCGAAAAGAATCAGGCGATCATGAAAAAACAGTAGACCACCGCTGGATAAGAATTTATCATACTATACACATTGAACCCATGACGGCGATTTCAATATTGCATGATTCCTCCTCTGTCCGAAATATCCATTGACCTCGGCAACACCGAGAACATCGTGCGTTTGTGAGACTTAATCACACGACACGCTACAAAGGAGAGCTGGGCCATTGCCGAAGACTCAAAGATCACGATCAGTTTGCGAAGCAAGTGTCGACAGTGCGGTGATCAATCAGATCGCCCAAAATCACAATTCAATTCACAGAAAATACTTTCAAGTTGGTTGCATCAACCATGACATCACGACAAAGAGGTCGTCTCCGACCGCCTCATCGCACCCACCAGAACATTGTTAGACCCCGAGAAGAAGAAGACCGCGATCACGAATTGATCCATGCATGTCCGCCCCCAGTTCTCCATCGACCGTGGCGGTACTACCAAGCCATCATCGCCAAAGGACAAGGCCTGGCATTTTCCTCTCTTAACCCGTCCTACTCCGCGCAGCAAGAGACGCTCTACGCCGGCATGACCTCTGCCGCGGCTTGCATCATCTTGGAACTCCCCCGTCGACCTGAAGTGCCTCCGAGCGAAAGCGTGGGATCGAAAATGTCGTCGAAAGACGAGCGATCAGGGCAAGAGGATCGAGAGGAGAATTCGGTAAACATGCACGCCTCCTGTGATGCCGTGGGCTTGGAGTGTCATCGATTCAAACCGGTGTTTACTCATCAATTCTTCGTGGAGGAACGAATCAGGGGATACCGTCCCACAGAACGGGCAGAGGAGGAGGCTATGTCGGTTCTCGCCGAGGGGGCGTCACTGCACGAGTCGTTCTCCTATCATGCGGGGGCGAGGTACGAGTTGACAATTCGAGTCCGATTGGCGCCGAGTTGTAGGAAGAGTTGTGTCGTTGTAACGGTGACCAAGGTTAAGCAGCAGCCGACGAATATTGTTACACATATGAGACAGGTCAAACGCGCTTTGGCGCTGTCGGTGGAGGCGTCATCGCATCAAGTTCTATCTTGTGAGAGCGAGGACGACTATGCACCGACCAGTTTGTCGAGCAGGAAGAGGATCCGATGCAGCAACGGTGTTTTTTGCCAGAAGAAGTCATGTTTTAAGGAAAATCAAGATGCTGCTTCGAATCGAACGCAACAAATCACTGGGAAACGCGTCCAAATTCAAGAGTCGAGCGACGAATCCGAAGATGACGAGGCAGACGGCCCTTCGATCAGCTGTCAGAGCTTCACTCCCATCGCCGCACGCAAAAGCGTTCGACAATGTGTTCGGAGTCGTCACGACTCAAAGCGAGCGCTCTTTACGATCAGCGAATCTGAAGACACTTCATCCACTCACTCATTTGACGAAACCTCAGAATGGAGTAACATCAACGAAGAGCAAAATCGTTCACACTATGATCATATTAGCGAGACGCCGAAATTAACTCGCAGCACGTTGTCTCAGTCCAGTGACTCTTTGAATTCCTGCGCATCCAATAGCGGCATCTGTCTTGACGGGGGTAGGATGAGAATCGAAACAATTATTAAACATTTGATGCGAGGACTACCCAATGTACAGGCAGCGCTCTTGTTTGATGGAAATGGTTGCTCTGTTAGTTATGACGGTGGAAGCTTTACGCCACTCTCTTCGTCGATCAAGTTCATTGATGATATCGACGGTGATTATCTGGACGAGCCTGTTGGGACGGTCATACGTGAATATACTCGGAAAAAGTGTCCGATGAGCCTCCGAGGCAGCGGTGGTATTATAACGCCTTCCTTTGAGATGAATTCTTCCAGCGATGCACAATTTGTTCTCTCCCTCGCTGACATGACAACGGATAACGATGCTCGCCAATATCACGATGAAGTGGAGAAGCTGGCTCCGTGGTGGATTGAAACTGCAGACTCGGTTGACATGTGCATCACAAAGGGCGTAAGCAAGAACGGAGGGTATTGGCGCGTTCTATACTTGTTTGAAAAACATGTGACCTCACCGCCGAAACGCGGCCGTGGCCGTCCTCCCAAATCGCAAGAGTCAAGGTCGAAGTCCTCCTCCGTCAGGTACTCGCTGGCGGGATACATGACTTTTTTGTACCATGACACGAAACTGGCGGTATGTCAGGTGCTCCTTCTTCCACCGTACCAAAGGTGTGGACACGGCACGGAATTGATGAAAGCTGCTCACATGTTGGCGTATCATGGCGTCAGCTGTTTGCAAATTGAGCCAGTGTCTCAAATTGATGTTGTCATGCCGGCTCCCGCGTTTGTTGCGCTGAGGGATCGGGTCGACTACGATCTCTTTAGTCAGGCCATCACAAAATGCTCATCACCGTTTTCTCTGATACCCAGAAAATATGCCCAACCTTTTGATATGTCTTTGCCGGGTAAACCATGTTTGACGCCTCTTCCGGACCTCATTATCTCTCAAGTGTCGTCAAAGTTAAGGATCACTCCCCGCCAAGTAGAAGTTGCTTATGAGATCTGGTTGCTCACCAAAATCGATCAATACATCAAGGATGAATTGGCAAAATTCACGCATACTGCCACGCTGGGCAAACTGATTTCTTCTGTGGAGGCCCGCTACAAGATTATTGTTAAACGGTCCCTGTTGCGGGCAATGAAGAGGGAGAGGCTCAACGAGAAATTTCACTCACTCTCTACAGACGAGCAAAAAGACATTCTCGAATCGTCCTTTGTAAGGACCATTAGTCACTATCGCTCTATTGTTAGGTCATGAAGTCCGACTATCCTTGAAGGTACTAAGGCAGCGGTGTGTTACATCTATGAGCCCTGATTCGTATTGCAAGGTATTTTCACAAGTTATAGCCTTAGAACGGAAGAAGTAGAAATAAATCTGTACACATTATGTATTTTTTCAACACACTTGGTACAATTGATAACGCTAAACGGCATTCCTGTGGTTAACAAGTATTACGTTCTATGCACCATGAATGTCTCAACCTGACATCAATGTTGTTTTCCAAGCTATTTTCCTTTACTTAAATGCCTTAAAAATAGAGTTACTCGTAGACTACTTTACAGCACTCTTTTTGCTGCCATACAAATGTATACAACTGAGCCTTGATCAACACCATATCTTCATAAAGCCTATGTCCGAACGATGGTTATTCACTTCTCACCCCCAAAGCAAAGTGCAAGCATTAATTAATTCTCAGACAGTCAAGATTCGTCAACACACAACCAACCTAAAAATCAAACCCAATAGAATAGCAACAAAAAATCAATTACCATTACCACTCTTCAAATCCTTTGTTGGGATTGTACGGGGCGCCTTTCACATCACTCCCGTCCGGTCCGGTCACATCAACTGCCTTTGTCCTTCCATTTTTATCAACTTCAACTCTGAACTCGACATTCTCGCCTTCGGCCAAGGATCGAAATCCCTCTATTTTGATTGCAGTTTGGTGAACGAAGACATCACTGCTGCCATCGTCGGGGACAATGAATCCGAATCCCTTAGCAGTGTCGAACCTAAGTGAGATACAAAGCGATATATCAGGCATCATGCAAAGTTCATGTAAAATATCAAGAGCGGAAAGTAGTGAATCTTTCCAAACCAAAGGGAAAAACAATTCCAAACTCAGAAACTGATATTCAGCCGTACCATTTCACCGACCCTGTCATGATGTCACCGCTCATGTACAACGAAGTAGAGGAAGTGCGTTGTGCTAATTGATGGCAAGGAGAAAACCCAGTGGCCGAGGCAAAAATCGATAGAATAGAGAGGCTGGTTTTCTTCATGTTAGATGCTGTTATGAAATAGGAGGAGGTCGAATTCGGGATTGTGTGTCAGGTTAGAGTGTTCTACTTGTTATGTTGTGTTTGTGGTTGGTATGTCCTGTTACGTAATTTTTTTTGAAGTAACAGGGGTTTACTCTCGCATCACAAAAGTTTTGACTCATCACTTGTACAGTAGGTGGACTTACCTACGTTGGATGGTTGAGGATGATGGGTAGGAGAAGCAAGCAAAAAAACGGGTGATGGCAGAAAATGGGGAGATGACGCCAGCTGTCAGCTGTGTATGTCAGCTGTATGTCTGTCACACCCCCAAAAAATTTTTGGTCTTGCTGTGGTATCATCACCTCAGGTTTTAGGTTAAAGTATGGTACTTATCCTTTATTTTGTACAAAGAACTGGTTGTAAAGGCCTGTTTTCAATGAAACAGCTGATAAATTTAAGCTAATGGTTAAGCAATTGCTATGCTCTCATTCTTGTAATCATTAAAAAATATAACATATAATTTAATTTGAGTTCTTAATGAATTGTTGATTGATGTGTTATTCTTGCTAATTCTTTTTTGTATTTGCTGCAAAAGGCATTCAAAGGAGGGTTTTGATTTTGATTCCCCTCTGATGTAAATCCAAGTATCAATCATATTGAGTGCTCTTCAACCACATTTACCAACCTGAATCCTTAGATATGTTTGTGATCAAATGGGGGAGGTTGACTGTTGTTTGTAAGTCAGTGAGTGCAGTATATGCTGTGGTTCATGCTTGCCTCGCACAGAAATTGCATCAACAACCACATCAAATCAACTGCTGATTTGAACCAAGCAAGCTACTTCAGCATTGCAGCACTGCAGATGATTCTTGTATGATAAAGTATTGGGATTAACCTTGTCAAGTCAAGCTACTTCAGGGGCTTGAATCGAACACCGGTGTCAATGAAGGAGATAATTTGACAATCCAGAAACAGAGGTCAAACCCATCTGGCATTGCTTTTGAAGGCGACTGTGGATTCTGTTGCACACTTTTCTTCCACCAGTTAATAGTTTTTTTGTCTTTGACTGCATTAGAGCATGTGGAATACAGTGCTCAGGTCACAAAACTGCCATTTTCATCACAAATTTTATGACAAAACCTTGAACTTCAATCAGGATGGCCATTAAACGATAAGGCTCTCTTCATTCTTCATTTTGTATGTTCAAAAAGATTAGTACCATTTGAGGTGGATTGGATGAGTTGCAGATGATTATAAAGCCACAAAATGTCAAATTCAAAAAATGAGGAATGCAATCCGTCCTGATGCTTCTGCTGGATGACTGGTCCTTTGGCGTCTGACGGACCTAGAAGCTTGCCAAGGTATTGTTAAAAGTTGATGACATATCTATAATTTGGTTTTGGAAAACAATTTGTATTCCTAAATAGTTTGCACTCAGATTGAGAAAAGTGCAGTATAGTTAGCTTACCTCACAAAATCATTAAGCATAGACTAGACAATACAGCACCAGAAACATGAATTAAGTTGTCATCTTATATGTATAATGTTTGTAATGTTGTACCCATCCATTGATGTACAGTAGATATGATACCCTTTCTTACCAAATACAGCTTTGTGGTGGTCTGACCCACTCATAGTAGGCTATGGTAGGGTTTCTTTGTGATGCATGGCAAAATTCCTCAAGTCATAAAAATATTTCCATACCCATAAAAGTTCATAATGTATTTTTTACCTGGAGGCCATGGGATCTGTTTTGAAAAATTTGTAGATGGTTGATTCTGTCATTATGCATTCTTGCATTGACCTAAAATACTCTGTTGATTCATGTCAACAAATGAAGCTAAATCTACATGAACATTTTACATCAATCTAGGAATTGATATTTTTTGCAAGTGGATCTCATGGTTGATGTCCACTTATGCATCCAATTTGTTACTCATGGGAGAAATCCTTTTTGACCTTGCAAAAATGGTAATTTTCTGAGAAATACTTTTGATCATAATTATCTTACATACTAATTCCTACTAGGAGTGCTAATTTCTACATAAAAATGTATGATTGAGCAGCCCGCTGTAGTACCCTACATGACATGGACATGTGGGTATTTTGACTCCTCCAGTTTAGGATAAAATTCATCTAGATTCTCCTCTACTAAAATGAATACAACACTGCTGACACAGAATTATAATGTAAGACTGAGCTTTTAGAAATGCACAGTATAGAAAAGTTATCTAATTAGAGTTAATGACTAACATACCATGAGCAGAATCCACATAAATGACAAAAAATGCCACCAGAAAATGCATTTAGAATATTTTGCAAAGGGACATACCAGTTCTCTACAGAAATCTATTTATTTTATCTTTTCCTGAAAAGCAAGAATGACATATACATAATACAAAAATAAATATACGGATTTGGGTTGATGTGTGATGATGGAAGTCAAGGAAAAACATATTGTCATCCATTTTTGTTGAGTAACTTCTGGCAGGTGTATTATTTGACCTGATGGTCCTGAAGGAGCAAAGGTCTATAGATGCAGAGAACAATAAAAAGAGATAATTGATCCAGTTATTCTAGTTTTGGTCAGGAGCAAACAGTCATTGACATGAGGCCCATCTCTGCAGCTCTCTCAAAGATGTATGCACATCTTGGAGGGAGGTAAAATCACACATAAGCAAGATTATTTCAATTGAGGCCGGTACTA
>JALLPC010000410.1:0-13528 GCA_036940045.1 Stephanocyclus meneghinianus | reverse complement strand
GCAAATGACAATCTGGAACACGACAATCAGCCGTCATATGGTAAAGAGAACATGGGGGGGTGAAACCCTCCATTCAAAACAAAAACAAATTCATGGACTCTCGTGAGCGAGCGTCCACGATATCCAACAAGACTGGACAATATTTTTTAACATATAAAATGTATCTCAGAACAAGAGATGCAACAATTCATATGAGAATCAAGAACCAGCATGACAAGAAACAACAAGAACTGTGCATTGCAACTTGAATCATGATCTACGCAATCAAAATTCTTGCATTGGGCAAGCCCGAAAGATGGCACGATACCCTCGCAAAGTTTTAATTTGTGTGTGTGTGGTGAGCACCAGCTTTTTAAGCAGTCTTCGATGTCTTATTTTAGCAATTAAGAGTATAATTACTACCCCTCGCTTTCCTTCGCAAGTTATCAGGCTGAATGCCCCAAACCTAGACACAGTAGACCTAGATTACTCTTCATACTTGTCAAAAATAAGGGCACAATTTGTTCCACCAAATCCAAAGCTGTTGGACATTGCTCTCTTGAAAGGACCATCCTTTCTTTTGGTCAGAATATTCATCCCCTCAGCCTCATCCACGAGCTCCTCGATATTGGCACTCTCAGCCATGAAATCATTGTTCATCATGAGAATTGTGTAAATGGCTTCATGGACACCAGCAGCCCCAAGTGCATGACCTGACAAACTCTTGGTTGACCCAACATTAGGCTGGTATCCCACTCTGTCAAACAATCTCTTGATAGCTCCAAGTTCCGCAAGATCACCAACGGGAGTGGAAGTTCCATGAGTATTAATGTATTCTACGGGCTTGTCTCCAGCATGATTTTTGGCATCTTCCATGGCAAGCTCCATGCAGCGTTCTCCCCCCACTCCCGAGGGAGCCACCATATCGTATCCGTCCGAGTTAGCACCATATCCTACAAGTTCGGCGTAAATCTTGGCTCCACGGGCTTTGGCATGTTCCAATTCCTCGAGGATGATAACACCTCCCCCGCCAGCAATACAGAATCCATCCCGGTTCTTATCGAATGCTCGAGATGCTTTTTCGGGAGTATCGTTGTATGAGGTGGAGAGTGCACCCATGCAGTCGAACATACTAGTGAAGTCCCAATCAACATTTTCACCGGCTCCACAGAATGCCACATCAGCTTTGTTCAAAAGGATTTGCTCGTACCCAGTTCCGATGCAGTGGGCTCCGGTACTGCAGGCTGACGATATGGAGAAACTCATACCCTGGACCTTGAATGCGGTAGCGAGAACGGCGCTGACCGTGGATCCCATGGATCGTGTAACACGGAAAGGGCCCACCTTGTTCTTCCAGCGGCCTCCTCCCTTCACAGCCTCCACTGTCTCGACAATATCAGGGATAGACGTTCCTCCCTGTCCAAGAATGGCACAGACGCGAGGATTCTCTTGATAGTCCTCTGGTTTCATGCCTGAGTCCGCAATGGCTCTCTCCATAGCAATATAGGCATACTTCGCATTCGTTCCCATGAATCTCAGATTAGCTTTGGGGATGAGCTCCTTAAAATCCTCCTCGGTGAGATTGGGCTTTCCTCGCACGTTGGACTTGATTCCTAGGTCAGCCCACTCTTGATCAAAAGCGAGACCGGACTTGGCCTCGTGAAGGGAGTTCTTAACTTCGTCTAGCGTGTTTCCCAGGCAGGATGTGATTCCCATGCCGGTGACGACGACTCGGCGGTCGGCCATGCATAGGGCGGTGGAGGAAAATGTCCTGGTTTGTGATACTGTGACGTTGGGAAAAAGGTGACATAAAAAGAGACGAAATGATGTATGTGAGATTTGAATTTTTGGTTTCTTTTTCATGCGTCGTAAGAAGTGACAGGGAAATCCGTCAATCGTAACTGGACCAGATCTCGCTTTCTCCGCCGCAACGAAAAACTAGGATAAATACAATCATTAGTATGTCACTTTCATGACGCTCGATTCTGTTCACAATTCTCTCTCACTGTGTCTCAACGCGAAATAGAGACGTCAAGTGAGAAGGTGCCGATCCTCAACTTTTCACACTGCCCATTTCTACCACGGTCGCCGAACGGATCTCTCCGGTCGAACCAAAGGGAAACGAAGCAACTGATGTCAACGCGGTGTTTTGCATCATGAATGTCACACGCGATCGTCTGGCAGAAGTAAGAACTCGCTCCCCCTGCCGCGATGCGTTCAGGTCCTCTTGAGAGAATTCAATGAACGCCACTCTTGCTCCCTTAGACAACCACAAGATCATGTATTCGACAATTGTCACCTTCTTTCAACTGACACTGACATTTCACTACGCAGCCGGCGAGACGATAATAAAGCACCCAAAAATGAGAACGCAAGTCACGTATTTGGAACTCACCCGGGGCGAATGCCGCCGACAGCACGAGGGAATTCGATAGGAAAATGATGGACGTTTGGAATTTCATTGTGATTCTGTTTTGGAGTGTGCTTGCGACAAGAACTGTTTAGATGATGAAGTACAATGAGGGAATGATTCCACGTTAGATGTATCTATCGAAATGATGATGGAGAATTCGGGATAGCTTGATATAGAAAAGAACTCACCAGATACAATTTTTTTGGTGTTTGAATTGACGAGAAATCTATGCCAAGATATTCGGGATCGGTTGGTGCTGGAAATAATAGTATTATTTACGGTTTGGTGTTGGTGGATAATTCACGTGTACAGTCAACAGGAAGAGGATCGAGCAAGTAAGTCGTCGCCGATGGATCTCTCTCCGTGCCCGTCAATGGTGACATCAACGGTTCTAAGTGTATGATGTTCTACCAGGTTCTACCAGATTGTATGGTATACTTTACCATAGACTACGATATAGAGTTATTGACAGCAGCATTATTCTCAGTGTGCGACGTTGCGTGTCCGTGCTCGGGTGTGGGTGAGATCGCTGACGTCACCGTCGATGGATAGATCCATTTCAAATCTTTCATACGTGTTTGTGAGGAGTATCTTACCTCAAAACAGTGTATTAGTATGTGATCAACTCATCTTGTCAAACATTATTTTAGGTTAAATCTATGTATGACCAAGAAGAAAATTTTAAGCTTTATCACCAAGACAGGTAATTTCGGTATCCAAAACATCACATCTTGTCCCTCGATCCTCTCCATCAATTACCTCTACATGTGTCAATGTATTTTGAATCTTTTTGTAATTGATGATGATTTTCTACAAGCAATGTTTTTGTTTGAAATCTAGAAAGGTACATAAATTTCGGGTCACATGCCAAAAAGCCAATTCGGCGAGACGTTGACAACGATACGCCCCCAAGTCCGTCATCGGCTGCAACGACGAGGCCATCATCCATCAATAGTAGTACAATACCGTACAGGCGGTGGTATAGACGACGTATCGTGCGGCGGCGACGACAACGCTAGGTATGGTACAATAATGCTGGCTGTTTCGACGGAGAGGTAACCCTTAATCTTGGTTCAAGGACGGATATCTCTTCTATCTAGCCAATTGTTGAAACACTGATTGATTAAATAGTACTATACACACATACACCCGATCAACGACGCGACTTAGATATCAGGATAGCTACAAGTGATTGTCACAGCCGGCACATCTCGCAATCACACTATTCCATCAGTAGAAAAAATATCCTTAATCATGAGACTCCTGTTCCCTTCCTTCCTCATCGTCTCGACACAAGCCTTCCTATCTCCACGCTCCATCCATCGAGCAAACCCATCTCTCCACGCCGCCGGAGGACGCATCTCGGTCCGTCCCATCGGCATTGGCTCCTCGTCGCCCAGCACGGTCCTGACAAACTTTGACTTGGAGACAGTTCACGACACCAGCGATGAATGGATCCGAACGAGGACGGGCATTGAAGAACGAAGGGTTTTGGTTCACGATGGGACGAGGAAGGTCGTGCACGAGGATGGGGGGGAGAAGGCGGAGAGAGAAACCTTGAGAACTTTGGGGATTGATGGTCAGTTCTATTTTTTTTAATCGTTTACTACTACTTCTCAGAGTTGGAACTCATTATAAGATACATTTTGTTGTGTCTCAAAAATGGTCCCCTTAATCCTTCAAATGCAACATATCGACGCAAACAACTACACAAACAAACACAAATAAACCCAAAACGAATTCAAAAGCTGCCAAAAATGCCATCCAAATGAGCAAAGTCAAACCAGAAGACATTCACCTAGTCATCTGTGCCACATCCTCTCCAGACGATCTCTTTGGCGATGCCCCGTCCATTGCCGCGGCAGTGGGGTGTTCTACTAGAACTGTGGCGTTTGATCTAACGGCTGCCTGTTCGGGGTTTTTGTTTGCGATTGTTACTGCTGGCATGTATTTGGAGAATGGGTGAGTTGATAAGAACAGTATTGCATGCACGAACGCAAAAGTTTTTAAAATTTTGATACTTGTGAATATTTGGAGAAAAATGAGTCTTTGCAAAATTTGTTGTGATTTTTGTCTCTTTGACTCACAAATGATTTGTATATTTTCCACGCATTTCCTTACGGTTCACCCTCGCAACACACCAACAGAGCCTGCAAAAATGCACTAGTTCTGGGTGCCGACGCCCTAACCCGATGGGTAGATTGGGACGATCGAAATACATGCATTCTTTTTGGTGATGGGGCTGGTGCGATGGTTCTTACCAATACTAAGAGTGACGACGCACAGGGAGAAAATGAAGAGGATGGATTTGGTATTTTGGGATATTCCATGCATTCCAATGGCGGTGGTTATGATGATTTGACATGTCTGTAAGTTGACGCGATTCTTTACTATTGATGAATCGTGTGTCTTAGTGCTGAGTATTATTGTGGGTGTCTCGTTGTATACATACCCACGATCCTCCTGTTTGAGCTATGTTGAGGCAATGCTTGTTTCGTTTGTTTTTCCGCATCACTCACTCTCACTTTGTCTATTCTAGATATCGAGGAGAACCCAAAAAAATCACCACCCCTGGCGAAGGCACCGTTGTACACGACGGCTCCTACGACCTCATGACAATGAACGGACGAAAAGTATACTCGTTCGCAACACGCGAAGTCCCCGCAGTTCTTGAAGAAGCCTTGGAAAACGCCGGAATAACCGTCGACCAAGTCGATCACCTCCTTTTACATCAAGCAAATATCCGGATTATGGAAGTGGTGGCGGAACGATTGGGTATCTCCATGGATAAGGTCATTACAAACTTGTATAAATATGGGAATACTAGTGCAGCGAGCATTCCCTTGGCATTGGATGAGGCGGTGAGGAGTGGGAGAGTGAAGAAGGGTGATGTGATTGCTTGTGCTGGTTTCGGAGCGGGGTTGTCATGGGGAGCGGCAATTCTGAAATGGGGTTAGATCGCGTGAAATACTTGAAATTATGGACCATGATCTCGATACATATTATGATGGAATTTTTTGATAATGATAAGCATTGTCGAAAATCATAGTTGAGGCTTGAGTTTTTTCGCCGAAAGTATTAGAGTGTAGTGCGTTGCATATTGTATTACAAATATAATCATTTCACCTCAATAACATGGCAAGGAATTCACAGCGGGTAACTCCAGTGTGATGATCCTGCACTTCCCGAGGTTGGAAGTAATGCATCGTCAGCGTGCTAGCCTATGTTGTAGTTTAGGTTTGGATGAGGGTAGGCGACTCACTGCTCCCTCCGCATCATTAGATAGATGGACCATTTCTAAAGGATTGTGCTTACCTCAAGCGTTTATGGGAAACGCACGTCTTCTAAAACGACATGGCATCATTTCCTTGCTCATCCGCTCTGACCAGTAAATAAGGGCTTTAGCTTACATTTTTACGGTTCCCAAGTGTCAACAGGTTCTCGACATTCCTACTTGCCATTTAAATACGATCCCGTATCCCTCTTCTCATCCTGCTTCTTCTTTTCTAACAGCGTTTGAGCGCATCAGAGGTGGCATATTGCAATCAATAACAATAGCAATTCAACACAATGAAGGCACTAACAACACATTCAGTCGCGGCATCTCTCTTTCGTCTTGTGGCCACTCAAGAGGTAATGGCGATAAAATGTGTCGTTGTCATTGTAATTAATCCACAAGTCGCGTAAATCATCATTTTATCATCTTCCACCTTTCCCGATCACTGCCGCCAGACTCCGAATCTTCGTCTCTTCTCTAAAGCTGCCAAAACTAGAATCAAATCATCAAACCTATTCGATCAGTCAATTTCCGTCAACACCACGAATTCGACGGAAGAACGGCAGAGGACGTCGAACCTCCGTCGCTACCCTTTTCCCGACGCAGCCAAAAATGTTCGCGACAGCGCATCAATTCGGTATATTCACGACACTGCGGCAAAACCATGCGAATTTCCTGAATACGTTCAAGCGGACATTGTCGATGTTTGTACGGATACCGAATTCGCCTCTCGTTCTTGGGTGTTCAATCGTACTATTCTTTCGTATTGCATTGATAGTGCGTATTTTCTAGAATTGAAACATGCTGTTACCGGTGCACAACAGTGTGCTCAGAGATGTGTGGAGGATCATGATGGAGAAGATGGAGGAATCGGTGATGTGATGGGATTTCGGTACGGTTGTGATGCGAAATGTGCTTGGTGAGTGAACATCTTTGAATTTGAGCATCTATTATTGTGTCATGTTCTCGTGTCCAACTTTTCCTTTATCGCGTGCAGCCTTGTCGATAGTGAAGAGGTTTCAACCTCGCAGTGGGAGGGTTCGGCGACGTCAGAATGTTATATTTTTGCTTACCCGTTGGCTCTTGCGGTAGCAGACAAAAATGGTCTTGATGGTTGGAGTTGTTAAAACAGTTGAATCTAGGCGAGGCAACCGACTTCGTCTTAATGATTTCAAGATGAGAAATCGCACAAAAAGGAAAAGTTTATAAAGCAGTTGGGATGCTCCATTCGAGGATTTAAAGACCAGTGAACATTTGTCGGTCAACGCTGCCAACATTCATCAACAACAGCGACAAGAAATATGAAAGAAACTACTGAACATGCACATTGAAAATTAGAGTCACATTTTATTAAGTAATTAATCTTCAAAATCATAACTTCTAATAATTCGCCGTCTATCAAGGTTCAACTCTCACACTTTCTTCTTCTTCTTGTCTCGTTCCTCTTTCTCACGCATCTTTTTTTCAAGCCTCGCCTTTTTCTTTTCCTCCTTCTCTTTATCTGCCTGTGCCTTTGCCTCTGAGGCCTTGTTCAAAATCACCCTCCTGACCTCTTTTTCTTCCCCTTCCTCATCATAGTACTTACTACCCGCCAATACCCCTACAAACTTGTACGTCTCGTGCTTTTCGTAGAATTGACTCCATTCCATCACTGACATTAGTTTCTTTCCCTCCCATTCTTCCAGGGCCTCTGCGGCGCCTTCGGCGTTGTTCTTACCGGTGGTGAAGCAAGGCGATGCATCTCTGCCCGCGTAGAACTTGTACGAGCCAGAGTTGGGTCCATAAAATGATATACCGGTGGTGACATCGTAGACTTTGCCTAGAATGGACAGCCAGATTTGATTTTCTTCCGTGGTGTGTTGAGAAAGTTCGTCGATGGTGATAAGGCGTTCGTTGTTCTTGTTGGTGCGTATTGTTTCGGAGTTTGTCCTTTGCTTTTCAGATTCGACATTTGTGGCGTCCTCAACAACCGTACCATCGGCATTTTCAGGGATTCCTTCCAGACCATGCAAAATGTGCAATCTTTGTTTAATCCATGGAATCAATGCTGCATTCATATTTTGTTCATCTCTGGTTAACAACTCTTTCAATCGGGCAATTTGCGATTGTCTTTCTTCTGAAGATTTGATTGTCATTTTTTGAATGTAGTCCACTTCCTTCTCCGAACAGTTATGTTTTGTTTCCACATGGCATGTTTCAGTTTGTTCAGCAGCACATGTTTGATCCCCTTCTTTGCATGTTTGTGGATCGGTTGCTTGGGCTGCTGCAAATGCACATGATGTCGTTGAATCGCGTAATGTGAGTCCAATGGGGGAATGAAACGACGTGAACAATATGGTGCACAGCAACAACAGAAATGTATTTGTAGAAAGACCGATGCGACTATGCATTTTATTTGTTGATGATGGAGATTGTGCAGTGAGGAATCGCTCTAGTTGGAAGTATGAGTATGCTAGTATGTTAAAAGCACAACGGAGAGAGGAATAATAAATAAAAGGCGGACTGTGAGTGAATGTTCTAAACTAGTCACGATAGCAGGAATTTCAATGACACCAGACCAAGCTGGCAATAGCCGAAACCAACAAACAGTATAAGATTGAGGATCGAACGCCCAATAAAATGGGTTGCTCCGTGGTCTTGGCCTCGAATCCATGCCACGTGTCACATCAGGCGCAACAGATGATATGCTAGACAGACGATGGTTTCAAATTCCAGTAGCAAAACTGACCTTCAACCGGAAGAGATTACTATTAGAACCTGCGGCTGCCGGCTGTGGCCAGTTTTCAATTCAACGCCACAATGGAGGTGATAATTATGAGCAATGAATGACTTATAAAAAAATTATCTTTCGCGAGCTTTCGAGCATAATAAACAATGGACGTGGTTAGCGTTATTAAAATATGTAAAATTGCTAAAATTTCGCCGTAAAAGTACCATATGATACCTCACAACTGCCAGTTTCAGTCACACCTGGTTTTTGTACAAGACCAACTGCAAAAGAATAAAACATGGATATAAAAGTTTCGTAATGGCTAAGAGAATGATGGTGGGCTTCAAGAGAATTGTGTTTTTGTTGAAATGAAGTGTCTGTGAAGACTTTCAAATCTTTGTTGTACACTGGACGTTGACATGTACCTCCAAGATACAAATTCCTTTTGTATTTGAAAATAATTTCACATCCATCAAAGTTCATTGTACACTGTCCATTCATGGGATCTGCAGTGGCTATTTTTGAAGGCAGTGGACTCGCGAAAACTACATTTTCCCATTCATCAAAAAGGCTTTATTGCCTCGGAGTAACAAATCTAGCAAAACAAAAAATATTTTAGGTAAATGGAAATATGCTGTCTTCTGCAATGAGCAAAACCCATGGTTCATGCTGAGTAACACTTAAGATCTTAAGTCATTGGGTAAAAGAGGGGCATACATGATGGAGAGGAAGCGATGAGAGGGGGAGTGAGAGTGGCAAGGGAAGGGAGGGAGGAATCTGGTGGTGTAGGAATATGGTCATGAAGTTGCAGACATGCATTAAGTTGAGGACAAAATTATGAATAATTCAATGTTCTTTCCACAAAGCAAAATGTTGGAATTATATATTTAAAAGATTGATCAAGCTTCTTGCACACTTTTGTAGGAAGTACCATGACCCACATGAAGTTTTTCACACTGCTCAGCCCATTTCGCAGAAAACTGAGCTGGTTTTCCATCTACTCCTCTTTCTTCTTTTGTGCAATAATTTTGTCACCTTTGAAAAATAGAGGTAATTGTAGCAAGCATGTACATGATTACTTAGGACAGATATTAAATGGAACATTTCATGATGAATGAGTGCAAAAAAACATTGTGCTACATAACTATCTCTCAAGATAATATGATTCCCTTTCGTTTCCTTCTGTGAGACGTTTTTTCACCTTTGACAAATACAGATATTTGAACTATAATGGATATTATAGACTAGTAAATGTCTAGTAAAGATAGTGAATGAGACATGTAATGGTGAATGACTTTATAAAACCTTTTACTACCTATGTTGCTCTCAAGATATTACATCAAGGAAATATATTTCTATTATTCCCAGATGGCCATATGCTTGTCAGACATATTGAAATTATATTTGGCAAGCAAGATCATTATCATGTTCGACATTCTGTCATTAGAGTGCAACATGTGCGGCATGCTTAAAGGGTCTGCAGAGCATGTCCACTCTTGTGAGCTCTTTTCCTTTTGCTTTCTGTATGTGCGCAGTCTATCTTTAATGGCACCAAATCTTGTATGACATGATTGCCTGAGGCACTCATCTGCTTTTTTTCTCCTGACATCAACCAGGTACCTATGTAGGACTTCAATTCACACCTTAGCATGAAATACCATTTGCATGCTAGTTAGTGGACAGTGTGCAGCATTCCAACTTCATGGACCATGGGCACATTCTACAAGCTGCAAAAAGACTTACAGTGGCTGCTGTTAATTTTATTTTTTCTAATTTTTAGGCTTCCTACAATCCTGAAGGAAGGGCTCTAGAGTAAACTGTCTTGCCTCCCTTACTCTGAGCATGCCTTGCAGATTGAAGTAGGAATGGATGCTGGGTGTTGCATGCATGAGAGATGAGTGCTACCATGTAAGCTGGATCTCAAGCACCACAGTGTCAAACAATATAATTTCATGACACTTTTATGCTGTTCAAATCTAGCATTTTCATCACTCTAAAAATGCCTTATTGTTTTGACACATAACCATATTACCATGTTGTAAGATGTATTATCACCTGCTTACCAGTCATCCCACCATCTCTGAAGCCCATAACCTACAACAGATTCTATGCCCTACTTACCACCAATTGTTATGATGCACCATCCCCATTGACCACATCCATGACATGTCTCAATGATTGCCCATCATTTGGTTTAAAAATTCAGAAACTCCTGTAGTGGCATGATGCATTGAACAGATGGAGGTATACTGTTTTGTAGGCTGGAAAAAGAAATGAGCAATGGTTTATCATATCCTTTGCTTCAAAATGGACTTCTTCTGACATTTAAATTCAAACAAGACTGAGTGATGCAATGTTATCTGTTTGACTTGCATCATCAACTATCATCAATTAAAAATAAACTGTCTTCCTTTACCTTTTCATTCATAACATACTTCTAATTATGGTTTTTCTTGTAATGCATAAATAAGAACCTGAAACATTGTTTCTGTTCAGGAAGTCATTCTTGGTCAAGAAGAAGCAAGAGTTGTCCAATCTGTCACTAACCTTATTGTCAATGGAGTTCATTGTCACCAAGCCTGTTCAACTTTTGTTGTCCCAAACAATTACTGCGCCAAATTTAAGAAGGCAATTGAGAAGGTAGATGCTCTTGAGCAAAGAAACTCTTTTGGCTCACACAAAATCAATGGGGCTGCTCAAAAGATCCATCCTTGTCACCTGAAAACCTGTTTATCATTCAGGATGACTTATTTTGTTTCATCTTTAAGTCCAGTGAGTGTGAGGCACAGATGACAACAAATATGGCTTAGAAAAAACATGTTACCTGCTCCCATTGTTCAGGAGTAAACAGTCACCATTAATCCAAGAATGAAGATGCTACCAACCATGCTTCTTTTAACCAGTGCATCTAATTATCAAAATGCCAACCACGAATTTGGACCTTTCCCAAACCAAAGCTATATGATTGCCAAAAAGCCATGGGTGACAAGGATATGATGCACAAATGGATAGACCTCATCTTCATACCTTGGAGGAACACCGAGGTGCCTGGCATTGCTCGACAAGCAAATGTTCTTCTCCATTTCATTTACAACTGCATGAGCATTTCAATTATTGAATTCTGTCCAAGTCTTGTTTAACCATATATGTGATTGTGATCATAGAAATACCGTAATGACAGGGATGTAAATTCAGGTTGGAACACTTCAGTGATACATTTGATCAACCTATCCACCTACCTCACTGATGTATATTCCCATGCAACATAGCATACATGACATCTGTCTCTTGATAGTGTAACACAAAAGTTTATTTACAAACATCATTCACAAATGGAGAAACATAACCACTCCTTGGTTGCCCCGATACAGAAATGAATTGATTAAAATCACAGCTATGATGATCATATGGATACAATTTTTCATTGATCAAGCAGGTCAGTCATTGACTAAGGTAGTCAAGGAGGACCTAATAGATGCAATTTCTTATCCTTGTATGATGAACAATCAATGAACTGATTCCAATCCACCTTTTTACATGCCAAGCCTTTTCATGAGAATTTAAGAGGTAGGGGACAAAGAAAATTTGAGAGATCTTCTCAAGATTGTTTATATGTGTTTGTTTGCCATGGATAAAAGGAAACAACTCAAACTAATAAATTTTTCTGGGGATGGATTCAAGTACCCTTTTCTGTTTGTATCCATTCTCTACTACAGTAAGGTTTGGTGCAATATGGCTTTTTCCAAAAATTATGTCATGAATCTCTGTGGGTGGATTGGAATAATGTTGAAAAGTCCCTGTCTCATGGGAATATTTCACTGAAGACATTTTACCAAACATCTGTGATGGATAAGGGATGTAAATATTATTCTACTCTTCATTTGACCTCATTTTCATCTGTCAGATGGATGGCAGACAGAGCAATCTAGCTGCTGTAGTACCAGTATTCAGTTTCTTTTACCACCCGTACTGCCATTATCTCAGACTATAACATTAACCAATTGTTTTGATAGTGGGCAGTATAATGTGCATTTTGAACCCAAGGTACAATGCAGTACTCCCACAGACACCTTGAAAAGCCTGATTCCAGCTTGCCATAAAAAGGTCAACTTAATTAAAATATTGAATTGTGTCAATTGATTAAAAATTTATGATATAAAAAATGAGAATGACGTAAGATGGATCAAGAACATGTCTTCTTCCTTCTGTTTTGTGAGAGTGACAAGTCAGTCAAAGATTATTTCTAGGGTCTTGGTCTCTCATAGTACTTATCTTGATAAAAAGGTAAGTAAAGTTGTCGACTCTTAATTCATCATGTATTGAAGGTTACCATCCATATAACCATTCCATTTTCTCTTAATGCAATCACCAGGGCCCCAGAGCTTTGTCTGTTACCTATGTGATAGAAAAAGTTACATCAACAATATTTAGGACCATAATCAACTGAATGATATATTTTGTTCTTTTAATCATATCCTAAACTTGTTCAACTGAATATTCTGTATCAAGATATGGTCATTCAAATGTGTTAGGTCGGAAAGAACTTATCCCTTCACTCCTCTAGGGGCAATCAGTTTACACAATGATACCAGTGTTGATTCACTTTTGCTGAATTTTGTTCTTTCCTCAAAAGCTGTTGTTTGGAACTCTTGGGTATCATGATAACAGAAAAGGGTGTTTTGTATTTACCCATCTTGATGATGAGAGAAAATCATCCCAAAGTCTAAGGGCTGTTAGACTGAGCCAACAAGACACTTTAATGTACTTTCTTCAATTTATCTTGATATGAAATAATTGTGGACCTCTCAGTATAGTTTAACATTATGTGTTGTTCAACCCGGAAGATAACAATAAGGTCTTGTTGCCTTTTCTGGACAGATTGAGATGTCCCACTTTTTTCAAATATGATGTCATTTTGTCATGACATCACCTTTTTGGCTATTGAAAGCATGTGAAACAGTGTAGCAACATCTTCACAGTCCATTTCATGCACCGAGACCATTGATAACTCTGCGTCAAAATATCCCAGAATTTTGTTTTCATATCTGCCTCTCATTAGGAAATTGCTTGACCGAAGTTGTGACTCTAGATTAAAATCATCTTTGGTATCTTTTTGAGCAAGACCGAAGGACAACAGCTGGGAGATGTT
>JALLPC010000409.1:0-13531 GCA_036940045.1 Stephanocyclus meneghinianus | reverse complement strand
TTTTTCATCTCAAAATTACGTAGACATATACATGCGTAAAAAAAATGGACCGGGGCTAAGTTAATTAACTTTCATGTCGAAACATGTAAGCTTACAGGAGAGGAATTAAAATGAAAGAGGACTGAGAAATGCGCCTTTGCCCCCCATTGTATGCCATTCTCTCTTGGTCATCATCCCCGTTGTTCGTTAATCTCCTCCCCTCCGCATCTGCTTTCCGTTTTGTTCATCAGTCAGCGGCATTTATCCACCGACCTGGTCAGTTCTCCTTGTCGGCTGTGCCTCCCTGGATATCCCAACGTCATTTTCCTTTTCGACACGTGTCTCTCGAAGCCTCGAAGCAGCAACGAGACGAAGTTGCTCCCCCACCCAAATCAACCATGTCCAAAAAGTCCTCCAAATCAAAATCTTCCGACCCCTCGTCGCCACTCCACGCGCCCGCCTCGCTCTTCCCCACCGCCGCCATCGACCCCACCCGCACCAAACTCCTCACGCCCTCCGCGCCCCTCCCCCGCTCTCCCCGCTCCCTCTCCAACCCCTGCATTCTCTACTGGATGATGCGCGACGTGCGCACGACAGACAACTGGGCCCTCCTCTTCGCCCAATCCCTCGCGGTGCAACACTCCGTCCCGCTCCGAGTGGCCTACGTCCTGCCTCCTCCGCCGGCGCGCCCACCGCACGACGGGGAAGACGGCCGTCCTCCGAATCCTGCCGACATGTCGCTCACGGAACGGCATGGCACTTTTTTATTGGACGGCTTGAAGATTGTCGCGGAGGAATTGAGCCGAGTCGACGTGTCGTTGGACGTGCTTCTTCCGAATTCGAGGGACGACGTGGGAGCCACGATGCATGCTCACGTCACTTCGAGTCAGCACGAGGCGTTGGCAGTGGTGTGTGATATGTCGCCTTTGCGCATTCCCCGATCGTGGGTCGAGGTTCAGGCTGTGCCGCTCTTGGAACGTGACAATGTGCCCTTGTATCAGGTGGATGCTCACAACATTGTTCCGGTGTGGATCGCATCGAATAAGAGGGAGGTGGGGGCGAGGACTTTGCGGCCCAAGATCCATAATGTCTTTGGAAAGTATTGTTGCACTTTTCCCGAGTTTGTGGGGAATGCACATTTACAAGATTCTTCGATCGGGCACGAAACGAATCATGACTGGGATGCTTACAAGGCGTTTATGAAGTTGGATCAAAGTATTACAAGTGTGCACGGAATAAAGGCAGGGAGGGAAGCGGCTATGGAACGGTGGAAGGAGTTTTGTTCGTCGAAGCAGCAGGGTCTGTGAGTAAACCATTGCTCTCCATACTCAATTTGTCGTTCGACTCATCATATCATCCTCTCCCATCACAGAAAAAACTTTGACACCCTTCGCAACGACCCCAATTACCCTGCAGTCTGCACCAATCTCTCCCCCTACACCAACCACGGCCAAATATCCTTTCAACGCCTAGCGCTCGAAGTCCGCGCCCTCAAAACGCATCCCAACGGAACCGCCGCCTTTATAGAAGAAGGAGTCGTTCGTCGCGAACTCAGTGATAATTTCGTTTACTACACGCCGGACGGGTATGATTCGCTGGAGGGGGCGGCGGATTGGGCCAGAGAGACTTTGGAGTTGCATGCTCAAGACGAGAGGGAGAATTTATATACGTGGAGGGAGTTGGAGAGGGGAGAGACTCATGATGATTTGTGGAACGCGGGGCAGATGCAATTGGTTAGGGAGGGAGGATTGCATGGTTTTGTGAGTTTCCTCTTTTGATGAATTGATGTTGACATCCCATTGTTCACCCCCTATTCATCTCTACGACCGTGTCAACCAAATAAGATGAGAATGTATTGGGCCAAAAAGATACTGGAATGGACCATCTCGCCATCCTATGCCCTAGCGACGGCACAATACTTCAACGATCGATACGCCTATGATGGCAACGATCCAAATGGCTTTGTCGGCGTAGGATGGTCAATCATGGGAATTCACGATATGGGTTGGAAGGAAAGGCCTATCTTTGGAAAGATTCGGTATATGAATTACGCCGGGTGTAAGCGCAAATTTAAGATTGATTCGTTTGTCGCGAGGTACAAGGGTGCTAAGGAGAATGCCGTCAAGGCAGATAAGGTCGCGGCGTTGAAGAGAAAGAGTGGTAGTGACAACCTCACGGGAAAAAAACGGAAAGCTTGAAGCAATGCCACACAGAACATACTGCCTAGAAACGATCTCCATCAAGTTAGGGCTCCATCAAGTCTCATAAAAGATATGAATTCTACTCAAGTATTAATGAATTGTTACATTACAGATATGAATTGAAATCAACTGCATCCGAACGCATCCATGCATTACTTTCATCTGCCTTTTTCTCACTCTCCTCATCCTCCATCAGATCTGCCATGAGATCATCTACGGCCGTCTTGCCACCAACACCATCAGCGTTACCACGACCCACCTGACGAATGTCCACGGCGCTAGCTCCAACGAAGTATCCGCAAGACGTCCATTCCAACATTTGTTTCGTAGTGAACGGACCGTGTATTTCACCGTCTTCATTACCTTTGTATTCCCACATTATTTCGACATGCTGCGAATTCGATGTCTCATCCGATTGAATTGCTTCGTCATTGGACGAGGCAATGGCAGCAGCGTCACCGAAGTAGTTGTGACGAGATTTCTTCAAGGGTAGAGCACTATCAAGCACTTCAGGCGGCCTTTTCCCATAATTGCCTTCGTCCAATTTAAATCTGTGTATCCAATCAGATTTCGTGAGTTCGTATGCATCCGTTTCCCCCTCGAACAGCAGTGCATCAGCTAACTCGGTGAGCTCTTCTACTTCCTCTCTTGTTTGTTTGATTTCGAGTTTTAGCCCATCAATGTTATCACAATTTTTTTCGGCAGCGGATTGTGTCTTTGACGAGTCGATCAAATTTTCATCGTCTGTAGTTGAGTTTTGCTTTCTCTTTTTAATCTTATTCTTCTTTACCAACTTTTGCTCTTGTGATTGCAATTGTCGCAATGTTGATCCATGCCTCGTCAACGCCTTCATGACAGTCTCACTATCATTATGCAGCAGGGCTACCAACCTCCTAGCAATGTCCTCTTGTGTGTCATGTTCACTGACAGACTTAAAATTTTTCGTCTGTTTCTTCCCCTCGCCATCTTCCCTCGGCTTCCAAATTGATGTAGAATCCAGCCCGCCTGGACCCTCTTCTTCCTCGTCATCCCCCACCCCGCCATCCAGCCACGCGTCTTCTTCCCCCTCCCGCACCTTCTTCCGGAATATATACGTATCACCGTCAAAGTACCCCAAGCCACTCTCTTTCTCCGCATCCATATTGAATGGTTCTACGGGACAGGATGCATTTCCTCCTGCATTGGATTCGTAATGGTCCGGATCGGCGTTTTGATCCGTAATCAAAGAGAGGCTTTCATCTACCACGTCTTTGTCGTAGTGCGAATTGAACACGTCAAAATCCTCCCGGTCGTCATCTCCGTATTGTCGAGCCTTGCCCCGTTTTCTTTTGGCATATTCGATTTCGGACGTGGAACGAAGGGCGGCATCGTCCATCGCGTCGGCGTCGTCTCCCTTCGCATCGAGGTTTTCGAGTCGTCCCACGGAGAAGGCCTCGCCCGATGCGAGTATGGCGTCGTCGTCGTCACTGTCGTATTCATCGTCGTTGGTGGAACGGCCAGACGCAACCACTTCGTCGTCGTCATCATCGTCTTGCGTGTCCACATGGTCGTCGTCGGGGTCGAACGTGGCCGTTTCAAAGTGGGATGAAAATGTGACACGGCCCGAGGAGCGATCTCCATTTGTGGGCTGTTTGGATTCTTTTGGAGGACGAGAGCGCAGGATCCCTCCTTGGGGTTTTGATGGGTTGTTGCTCATGGTTGTTACTTGATTGAGAGCCTTCGCTGGGTTTGGAGGAGTGTGCGGTGAATGGTGGCAGATGGTGGCTGATGGTTTTGGTGTTTCTCATATTATACTGTTGTGTCATGATTCGTCAGCGTGGAATGGCGTGTCCTGTGCTGCGATCGTGATGGCCCCCTATTAGGACCGCAACTGCGGAACGAAGGGATATTTTCGGTGGCCTAGTCCCCTGCTTTTGTTCCGCCAGGATGGAGAAAGCAGGCCATCTATCTAGCTAGAGCTAGATCGCACCTGCCCGCACGTCGACACCCATCATGAAACATAACCGTCCAACAAACCTCCACAAACATCCGATTTGCTATTCACCCAGCATTCACCCCACTCCATCCTAACGCCCTTCCCTCCTATTCTTACAACATAAACCATCCACCATGCCGCCGCGGAAAGTCAAAAAGGTGATGACCTTACCCATCAACGTCATCTTCGGCCATTTGCAGGCGAGTCTACAGTAATCCCTGTCAAAAAATCACTGCATATTGATGTTGTGTGTTGTGAATAAATATTTCTGTTTGTTTGTTGCGGACTTTGTGATGCTACATGTCGGAATAAGAGAGCACGTTGTCCCCACTGTCTTGAATTCACGAGTCCCGTTTCTTATTATCACACTAAAACCTCACGAAGCAAACTCACTCGTTCGCTCGCCGCAATTCATTACTCCGAACTCGTCACCACAGAAAAAGACACGAGTAAAAGTCTGGCTTTACGAAGACACACGCATGACCATAGAGGGACAAATCATTGGATTTGATGAATACATGAACTTTGTTTTGGATGGAGCGCAAGAAATTGATACCAAGACGGAGAAAAGAACCGACGTTGGGAGGATTTTGCTCAAGGGGGATGCGATAACTCTCATGCAGGAGGCGTGAGGCCACTTTAAGTGAAGATTTTTGAAACAAATAAAAACGGCAGATTATTCCGTTATGTTTCTATTCATGATTTTTGTGTCTGTGCTGATATAGTGGGATTTGGATTCAACGTTCGAAATTTTATGGTGCTCAATCCACTGATGATTGCACAACAGCCAAGGATCAAGGATGGGACGAATTGATATCGCATTAGATAATGAGTTCTTGAATTCTTCAACAAATTTAAATCATCATTCATATTATTAGTACTGGCAGGCCTCGAGTCCAATTTGACGTTCGAGAATACTTTTGTAAGCCATAACATCTAAAGTACAGGATTCCACCCGGTTGGCTTCTACTCTCAGTTGATGTGGAAAGGGGGGCATTTTTTTCGTGTGAGCATCTCAGAGCAAGATTGTAATACGTGATGCACAATTCACGCGTACTTACCCCAAATTTTTCTTCTTCTTCAGGGTATTCTTCAAAGTTGCTTGCATCTTCACAGTCTTTCACCTTGGGCTTCAAGGGAACCTCCAATTTGCGCTCCAGAAGAGAGTTCCAATCAAATCCAGAGAACCACTTTTGCCTCATGACAGAGCTAGCTCCTCCCTTCGTCCTTCCTAAACGTTTGGACTGATACGTTTTGAGAAGCTTCTTCACGAGTTCAGTAATGCTTCGGCTGAAATGGGATGGAATCGTGATGTGACCAGAAAGGATCTTTTCATACACTTCCATAGGGTCTTCGGCATAGAACGGAGGCGTTCCAGCAGTCATTTCATAAATCAGAACACCTAGCGCCCAGTAATCAACAGCCCAATCGTGGCCTTCGTTCAAAATTACCTCTGGGGCCAGATAATCGGGTGTACCGCAAAGTGTCCATGTCTTACCGCCTTCCAACTTCTTTGCCAGCCCGAAATCAACCACCTTCAAATAGCCCTCAGCATCCATTACGAGATTCTCTGGTTTGAGATCACGGTATGCAATTTTCTTTCCGTGGATTTGGCAAAAAGCGAGCAGGACGGAGGCAGCGTAGAATCGACTCCAGCTCTCTGGAAATTGTCCTTCGTATCGTAGTGTGCGAAACAGCTCTCCTCCCAACAGAATTTCCAACAAGAAGTAGATTTGGTTCTCGTCCTGCATCGCGCAATAGAATGTAAGGATGAACGGATGGTTCAATTCTTCCATTATTCTCTTTTCATTGATTACGTGGTCTTGAAGTCCGCTATCAACAATGCATCGCTTTGAGAGACACTTGAGCGCATACGTTTGATTGGGATCTCGATGCTTGGGGACCTTGCCAGGCTTGATTTTGACAATCTTGACCCGTCCAAATGCACCAATGCCAAGAGTGCGCCCCGCCTGAAGGTCGCTAAGGTCATAACAATGAGAGAGGGCAATCTTTTTCATATCATCTTCCACCTGTTGTGTTGGTTCTGCGGCGGCATTAAATGACCCAGCGGCCGCCTGTTCACCGCTGATCAAATCTTGTAGGTTTCCTAGCATTCTGACAAAGTCCTCTCTAGTCAATGTCAGACACATGACATCAGAAGAAGCTATGCAGGTAGCCTGTCGAACGTCTTCGGAAATAAGAGCCTTTTCTCCAAAGAAATGCCCACTCGTAAGATGAGCAACAGCTTCGTCCCCATTCTGCGTCTTGAAAACATCGACAGTTCCACTTTCAATGATGTAGAATGCATCACCACTTTCTCCTTGGCGGATAATAACAGTTCCTTTTTCGAAGAAATCCATTTCTGTTGCGAGCGCCATGGCATCAATGTCATCTGGGTGCAATACGTCACCAAGGACGTTGCCTCCGATTTTGACCTTACGTATTGTCTCAACGATGATCTCTTCTCTCTTTTGCTTGTGCGATCGAGTAATCCCCTTGAATTGTTTGCTATGCAAGCACCATAGCACGCAGTCAGTGTTTGCACGGATAGTTGCTGCACGTGGCGAACCATACATCAGGGCTAGCTCTCCAAATGACGATCCAGGAGAATATGGGACACCCACGAAAATTTCCCGAGACGAAGCACCAGATTCGTCACTTGGATCCGATTTTGAAACTAAAATATCCAGCATTCCTTCTTCGACCACAAAGAACAAGTCGCCTTCATCTCCTTGTTTGATAACAGTATCGCCGGCATTGAACTTGGCAGTGTCAAATGCATCAATGAGGTCCTGTAGTTCTTCCTCAGCGCATGCCCTGAATAGCATATTACTTTTAATCGAATGGTAGATAAGTTTTCGCACTTGATCGGATTTGGGGATTGCGCTTTTGACAAAGTCTTTGTCGCTGCCCCGTTCCATTACTGCAGCGCGCGCTTCCTTTTTGCGACGAGACGACGTCGATCCTTCGAGAGATGATGTCATGGAGCATTTGCGTTCGAGTTCGTCGTTCTTCTTTAGCGCATCCTTTGCTATTTGGCGCAGTCGACGAATCTCTTCTTTGGCGTCTTCGAGTGACTGAAGGATTGAACAACGGAAAGTGAAAGACGTGTTTGTAGCATTTTTCTTGAAGTCAACCACAGAAATATTTTCGAGCAAAAGAATTCATGGTGATCTCACTCTAATGTCTGAAGCGTCGAGCGGCTTCCCTTGAAAATCCATTTTAATGCGTTTTTGTGCGCTTATCGAACCTTTTGCTTCTCTGTGTGAGGACGCCCCTGCTCCCATACTTGGTGAAATTTGTGCTTTGCTCGATTTCGGAGAGCAAGGAAATCTCATTCCATTCATTTCCTCGACCCCCGACTCTTTGCGACGAGAAAGCAAGTTTTGACAAGTGGCGGTCGATAGGTTTTGATAAATTATATTAGGCAGAAGAATCTCGGGTTTAAAAATTAAAACACTTGAGAAAATATCTCTAACGACATCGATCAGCTCGAAGTCACGAGACAGCTATAATATGACTCGTCGGTATAACATTGTCGTTTATTGGTTTCATACAAAGGAAATCTACTTGTAATGGACTCTGATTTCGGAAGATGGACAACTTGCCAAAAGTTATGGTTGTCGAAAACGGCTCGAGAAAAGATATAAAGAAGATAAGCTTCGTGAGAGGTTGGACTACATATGTTATGTTATTCATTAGCACCCCCATCATTGGGGTATCGTCGAGTGGTGAACGAACTTTGCGGAACATTATGTTCGCGACAATGTAGAGGCAGATTCCAAATAAACACTTGAAGTCATTGGAATCTGCTATTTGCTCTATGCGACAGTTCAGAGATTGCACTACAATATTTTTCTCTAAGAAATACCGTAAGTAGTGGTTAACCGATGGCTGAGGATTATGGTACGATACTTCACGGTGGGATGAAATATGAACATGTTTCGTCTTCAATGACACCTATGACACCGGAGACAATAAATTTCATTTTAAGTATCTTACAGAACTAATTAGCGATCCACCGGTTCCTGCAGCTTGAATGAAATCTGGCGTGTACGATACACTCTTTTTAATTGTACCAACCAATGTTTACAAGGAGACTGGAGCGAGGAGTCAGACGGACAGAGCTTGGGGGAAAATTTTTGAATTTCCTCGATTCTGTTTTAAAATTTTGTTTTTGACAATGACACAGTGTCAGTAGAGAGTCTCATTCTTTGGTTTCGCTTCCAATAGAATTGCTCTTTCGACGATCCTTGTCTCGATACGATAGCCTTTAAAAAATAATGCTTCTCCATAACTCTTTCAAAAACTACTTCTCATCCCTCACTGAGGTCAATGACGGAGCTAACAGAAACATGACGGGCTTTGCGAAGATAATGGATCCGGAAATTTCGATCCAACGCCGTCTTGACTACCTCACGAACGACGAAGACATTGTTTTCCTTGGCGCGAACGCTATTCACGAGATCCAGATTTTCCATAGCCCTCGGAATCTAGGCGGTTCAGTTATGAGGAAAGTCAACAAATTCGTTTGTTTGATCGGCATGGGCCCAAACGCAACTTGCGTTGAGATTGACAACGTCGAAGCGTCCATGTCCAAAGTCGAGGTCTGTACTCCCACGCTAGACGAATTGGAAAGTTGCCCCGATGCCAAAGCAATCGAAGACTTAGCCGAAAGGAAAGACTCAAACTCGGTCACCTTCAGAGGCACCATCTTTTTCATTGTCGCTCCATGGCTTCGAGATGTGATCATCGACGCTGACACCTCAGACCCTTTTGAACTGATTCCACTCGTGTTTTCAGCAGCCAAAAGCTTTGATCGCGAAGCAATCAACGCCACCCCCCCTTTTGAACGAGACGAACTGGCGGTTGTTCATGGAGGCGATTTCGCCCTTTGGGCATGGAGCGTTGGAAGAGGAAAAATCCCAGGAATCCAATACACCGTCCGGCCAGACGACGAACTCATGGAATCTTACAGGAGAGAGAGGATTTCTAAGTGCATTACCCCATCCTTATTGGACGAAGACATTCGTGCCTCATCTTCAGGACTTTCAGATGAAGTACTGCGAAACATTGCAGTCAGCATTGCAAATCAGAACGAAGAATTCGCTCTCTCACGCCAACTCAGGGAAAAAGAATTCGCTGCCAAAATCGAAAAGGAAGAAAACAAGAAAAATAAAATCAAGGACCTCCATCCAGCAGTATTGAACATGCTTTTAAACGCATCAGCAACAAACAGCGAAGAAAAACCCCTCGTTCCACATGACTCTTGCATTGCTTTCTTCAACCGAAAGTCTGCAGGCCAAGCAGACGAAGAATTGAAGTTACAATTCGAAAATTTAGACATGGGAGACGTTTTCATCTCTTACTCAGTCGTTCAAGCCCTTTACGGCGGAAAATTCACCTATCCAGCGATGGGTGCCCCGTGCAACTTGTCAGCCTTCAGTTTTTGCGAACAAGATCCTGCCACCGACGACGAAGAAGACCGTCGCGGATTAGTAATCCACCTTGCAAAGGAAGAAGGGAAAGGACGCTCACTCGAAGAAATAAAGTCTTCCACAAAACAAACGGTCAGAGCCCCATCAGATTACAACTCTTTATTGACGCAGCTGGAGTACTTCTGGGGCGCCTACTGCATTTTTTTCGGAGAGAATGGAGTCGCAACTTCCGCAATCAAAACCATCATCGAAGAAGTTGCCGTCCACAAAGTAAAGTTCAAGAAAGCGGCTAGCAGAGACAAGACTTTTGCAACTCGGTTTCTTTACGCCGTAGATGTCAGATTTCAAGAATTCTTACACTCATGCAAACTAGCTAAAAACAGAGACGATGTCGATGACAGGATCCTCAATGTCAGCGACCTCATCCAAGGCGTTAGGTTCGGGGGCTTCTCGATGGATCTACCCCCGAACGCAAGAGTTCTCAACAATGACAAAACCCCTCAAGAAATCGAAGAGGGCGAGAGAAAGAAACGAAAACCTAACCCCAGAGAGGACGGAAAGCGACACATCGTAAATGATTACCAACACCCAGATTTGAAGATGAAGGAGGGCAAAGATTGGAAAAAAGATTTTGTAGGGAAGCACGCTAAGTTCAAACCAACTTGGGAAGGAAACTCTTCCAAATCCAAGATGTGCATCCGCTGGCATGTGAAAGGCGATTGTTTCAAAGATTGCGAGAACTCCGAGAGTCATGTTAAAGCCGAAGACATTCCAAGCGGAAGGCTGGGAGCCATGAAGAAGTATTTGGCAAAATGCAGGGAATGACTTCCCGGGCCGGGACCTAGCGGTGTCCGGCCTGCTTGTAAGCCCCCCGACAACCTCCCAAAAATCCGAGCCTACCGTAGATGCACTCGAAATAATGGATCTTTGCCTCCTTCGAAATCAACCTCAAAACTCCCAAAATTCAGTCTTTCGGAACCTTTGGTCCAGGAAAAAGCGATACCGGTCCCGAACAAAGACAACAGCACCCAGAAAACCATAGTTCCGAACAAAACCAAAGTCTCTCAACCCTTCTCAACTAAAAGCATTACCCAGAACGAGCACATCTACCAAGCGAATCCTCACCATGAGAACGATCTTTTCGGTAAGTACAAATTTCGCGCATTGCAACCGCCCGACAGCCCCGAGAGAGAGAACCCCGCATATAAGAAACGGAAGCACGCAAATGTGCAAAACGCCTTTTTGAATACAATCCAGTGCAGTCAAAGCGACACAGAGACCGGCCAGTGTAGTCTCTACACTGCAGAATCAACAGGCCAGTGTAGTCACTGCGCTTCAAAGAACGACCAGTGCTCTCACTGCATTTCAGAAAACGCCCAGTGCAGTCACTGCGCCGCAGAATTTGGACAGTGTAGTCACTGTTCCACAGAATTTGGACAGTGTAGTCACTGTTCCACAGATTTTGGACAGTGTAGTCACTGTTCCACAGCCTCTCTTCCTTCCCACGACAAAGAGTCGCGAAATCACCCCACAGATAATTCTTTCGGTCCCGTCTGGCCAATCAATCTAATCGATGTTATCAAGGAGATCACCGAGTCGACGTATGACAGACCAGATACCCCGGAATTTCATTTCTCCCTAACAACCGAAGCAGCCAACAAGAACGCTAGGATTCTAGACAAGTATGGCTACAACCTTGAAGAAGCCATTCAAGCTCAACTCAGATCCCCTATCGGTTACGGCTCGGAATTCCGTCCACCTCACCAACTTGTGAAGCTTTTCGGACTACATCCTTGTTGGCCACGCATGAAATCAATTCTGACAATTGGCTCCTTTTGGCAATTGGAGAATTTGCATGAAGACGACCGGAAACGAGACTTGGAAGAAGCCTTAACTTTCGGAAATCACAAAGGCGCAAAGAAACACCCCGATATTTTGCGAGATTTGGTTGAAAAAGACGTAACCCACGGGTACAGTCTTCCCTTGCCATTACACATCATACGTTCTTTACCAGGAGCAGTTCTAGCCCCGATGAATATTGCATCCCAAAACACAATAAACCAGCTGGGGCAGATCATCGGGAAAGACAGACTAACCCACGACCAAAGCTTCGAATGGTCTTCGGGCACCTCAGTAAACAACCGGGTGATAACGGACAACCTCTTTCCATGCATGTTCGGCAAAGCTCTCCATCGAATGATAAACTGGGCCATAGCTGCTCGAAAGAAATACCCTTCCTACAGGATTCTCGCATCAAAGATAGATTTCAAGTCGGCTTTCCGGAGATGCCACCTAAATGCAGCTACAGCACTACAAACTTGCACTCATCTCCCAGACGAAGACTTAGCTCTGATCTCTCTCAGATTAAGCTTTGGCGGTCGCCCTTGTCCAATGGAATGGGGTACTTTAGCTGAACCAATTTGCGATTTGACAAACACTCTCCTCAACATTGACTCATGGGATCCAAACACCCTTTACTCGCCATACCAAAAACTGATCCCTCCTAAGAAACTTTTAGACGACAGCATTCCTTTCGGAAAAGCAAAAGACTTAGCAGTTGAAATCCCAATTGATCCTAGAGGTCATGCGGATCTGTACATCGACGACCTTTTCGCTTTATCAGTAGATGTCCCAAACTCCGACAACGCTAAGAGATTGGAGACAGCTCCCCTCCTAGCAATTCATGCCACAGCACGGCCGAGTCATGAACACGAACCAATTCCTCGAGAAGAAATGCCCGCTTTAAACAAACTGGCAGCAGAGGCCGGATTGGAAGAAACAAAATTGATTCTTGGATGGTCATTTGACTTTCGCCGTCTGACAGTATCGCTCCCAGATAACAAATTCATAGCCTGGACTTCCGAGATAGAGAGACTAATCAAAACGGGCAATTCCACAGCTAAGGAACTAGAAAGTCTCATAGGCCGCATGACCCACCTAAGCGTCATCGTCCCTTTCGTTCATCATTTCCTCAGTCGACTTAGAGATCTCCAAAGCAAAGCTAAAAGTCGCAGAAAAATCAAGATAAATGAAAGATGCATAAACGACCTTCAACTCATGAAATTTTTCTTGATGAAAGCACACAACGGGATTGACATGAACTTGATTGCTTACCTCCTTCCAAACATCTGCTACCGCAGCGACGCATGCCCTCATGGTCTTGGAGGTTACAGCAATGAAGGATGGGCCTGGCGGTGGTATTTACCCGAAGACCTTCTCTTCCGGGCATCGAACAATCTCTTGGAACATCTCGCTTCAATGATCACCCCGTGGGTTGACATTTTGAATGGTCGTCTAAAGAAAGGAGATTGTTCTCTCTCGATGACTGACAATACTACCTCGGAAGGATGGTCTAGGAAAACAAATTTTAGTGAAATCGGAGAAGACCCAATAGAAGCGTCAATCAGGATCGAAGTCGCCCGCAAACACGCAACAAACTTCCTTGAAGCAGGAATAAAAGACTACAGTCAATGGTTCCCAGGAGTCGAAAATCAAGTAGCGGACGCTCTCTCTCGGGACGATGATAGAAGTGATATTGAACTCACCAAAATTCTCCACACCTATTGCCCTGAACAGGTACCGGAACACTTCAAAATTGTTCCTCTCCCAAACGAAATCATCTCTTGGGTTATCTCGCTGCTGCGGAAGCTACCAAGGAAAGCGCAGTTACGAGAACAACACAAGCGGACCAATCTAGGGCGTGGAAAAGATGGAGAGAGTGGTGTGCCGAAGTTGGACTCTCCAAGGACCTGTTCCTTGATTCCTTCACCTCAGGTCAAAAAATCAAACTCCTCGGAGCCTTCGCCATGGCTCTCCGCCAAGGACATTTTTCGCCGAAATCTAATGAGCCCTTGGTTGAAAGCACAATCAGAAGTTCCATCCTATATGTGGCACAGACCTTCAGGGAAAATGATCGGCCAAACCCCACCAAGGACGAA